>OMKY01253245.1:8081-23733 GCA_900302395.1 Bregmaceros cantori
CATTTCCTGTTGGAAAAGATTAAACGTCTTGTTCTGTGTCCATTATGGAGCTATGGCTGTTTTCCCCAAGGAGCAATAGTCTGCGAAACACACCAAGCGTGGAACTAGGTGTGATCATAAAATTTCCTGAGGCGTAAAGGACCTTCTAAAGCGTTCAATTTTGCAACACATTGATACCATCGTTCCACTGCAACTACTTTTTTGATCAGACAATATCTTATGCAGTGGATGACGGTGATTTATCCAAGACACTCCGCAACTTGGCTAGATTATGACATTCAGGAAGAGCACTAGGCCTGCCTTTCTGATCCACCAGTCAAGTCTGTCATGTCTTCCCAGCACAATGCTGAGTGAACATTAAAAAATAGATTTCTAGAACATGGTTAATATTCAATGATTGAGTAATGTATTCAACATATCTAGTCCCTATGTCAATGGTGCTACAACACATTAGACCGGGATGGGCAAACTTTTTGGCCAAGGCACTGACTCACGATCTGGAGCTGCTCACCACTCCTCAGGGATGGGTTAAATGCAGAGGAAGAATTTCACTGTACATGTAGGTATGTGTAATGAAATAAAGTTTCTAAAAAAAAACCTAATTAACAAACCTGGATATTGTGCAGCCCGTGGGCTGCAGTTTGCCCATGTCTGCATTAAAAGTCTCTCTCTGTTCACTCCTTATTCCTTCGCAGGCAGTGCTGTGTCGGGTGGAACAGGCTGGGGAGGAGCAGCGGGCTGTGGGTGTGGCCCTGAGCAAAGAGCACTCCCCCACACTGTATGAGGAGCGAATCAGAATCCAGAAGGCTGGAGGTACCGTCAGGTAACCACACCCCTCCCCCAAAAGTGCATATAGAGGTGAGAGTCATAGTTATCATCTATGGAGTGAGGGTCATAGAGTTAGCGAGAGTAGAGCGGCAGCCGATTAATCGATTATTGAATTTGAAATAATCTGCAATTAATTTGATAATCGATTAATCGGCAGCTATTAATCGCTTCATGGTTTGGCCTATTCTCTGCTCAAATGTATTGAATATATGTTGTTCCCAATGCAATTTTTCCAGTGTCAAGGCCCCAATACAATAATATTGGGGCCTTACAATATTCAACACGTAAGCTTGTGTGCAAGTCCAATATGTTGTAATTTAGCATGTAAGAGTAGGCTCTTTCATGCTATTACTATAAAATGGAGATAGCGAAACAGAACAAGTTTGTAATATTAACATTGCAAACTCTTAATAATGTTTCATAATCATAATTAATGCTAATGATCGCTACGATTTTAAAGGAAAAATGAATCAATTAATCACCAATAAAAATGTCTGATTAATCGATGATCAAAATAATCGTTAATTGCACCCCTAATGGAGAGTTATTGTAGTTTTTAATTAACGTCAATGAAGTTATTTGTGTGTGTGCAGGGAAGGTAGAGTCCTAGGGATCTTGGAGGTATCTCGCTCTCTAGGAGATGGTCAGTACAAGCGCTGCGGGGTCATCTCCACTCCTGACCTGAAGAGCTGTGTCCTCGGACCTTCAGAGAGGTAACCCATCAACAAGTCCTGTAAATGGAAAAAGAAAAGAAACATCATTGTAAAGCATCAAATTGTTGAAGTTGTATTTGAATGTCATTTGAAAGTAATGGTAAGTGTGCTTGGCTAATCTACATGTGCTGCAGGTCTGCTTTCCCCACTCTCTCGCCCCCCCTTTCACACAAACTCTGGCTGTGTCCGAAATCGCTCCCTATCCCCTACTCCCTACCCCCCCATATAGTGCACTCAATTGGCGGCGTCAAAATTATTATAAAATATAATTATAAAAAATATAATTATAAAATTCAACAATCATCGCAAAACGTCAGAAGTACTTACATTTATAACAATTTGCCACAGTCGGTCGCTATTTACTCCCGCCGCGCCATTTTTATTAAAGTTTAGGTCATTTTTAAAACGTCTCGCAATGCATTATGGGTTATATTGCTTCGTCTAGGGTACATCCGATGTTCACTACATTTCGCAGTGCATTGTGGGATACTTTCAGTGCACTATCTAGGGTACATGGAGAATTCGGACACCCCTACAAGATGGCGTGCGCCCCATATAGTGCCCTATATGGGGGTTAGGGAGCGATTTCGGACACAGCCTCTGTCAATAAAATAAAATGCCACTTGCGTTGAGAAAAAAATAATGGTAACTAACCTAACTAATTAGTTTTTTTTATTATTATTATTATAAACTATCCTAACTCTGTGCGTGTTTTTGTGTGTTATAGGTTCATCCTATTGGCTTGTGATGGTCTGTTCAAAGTGTTCACAGCAGATGAAGCAGTGAAATATGTGTTCAGACTTCTACAGGTAAAGAGTACAGACACACAAACCTTAAAACAATCGCTGTGTCTTATATGGTGCACATGTTTGTAGGCATGTACCGATACTGGCATCGGGTATCGGCACCGATACTCGGCGTATATACTCGTACTCGTCAAACAGTTGCCGATACCATGCACTGATGCCTTCGAACGACTTCCAGCGCGCCAAAGGGTGAAGACGCACGACCCTGAGCTGCCGAGTACTGTAATGATTGTACACGTATTCGTATTGGTTTTCCAAAAAATGGTATTGGTGCATCCCTAAATGTTTTAGTGAGTAGGGTGCTGTCCAGAAAATGTTGTTACATTTCATTGTATGGAATGACGCACATAACTGGTCATATCCGCTATGTGTCGTTGTTGTTTGTAGTTCCGCCTGCTCACGGCATATTAGTTGGTGGTGATCATGCAGACTTCAGTGGTGGTATATACGCAGACTAACGTGCACACACGCAACAATTGGCTGAAGAGTAGTGCGCCTTTAACTCTTCCAGCAAAACATTAAAACTAGGGCTGAAAAGATTATTCAAGGTACTTGTGTAATCGAGTCGAATATCGAATCGAATAATCGCCTTTTTCAAAGTTACACAGGCAATTTTAAATGTGCGGTCAGATCATAATATCTCCTCACATATTCAACGCCGCCTCCCCATATATGAAATGTATTTGCTATTTCAAGTTATTATTTTGCCATTTCATTTTGGTAGCTCTAACTGAAGGCAATGTGTCTGCTTGTTTTTCATTTTGTGGAAGCTAGTCACTGTGCTTATGCCTTTAGGCAAATAAAAATGGTTGTTAATGAAAAAGTAAATTACTTGGTCATTCATTATTCAGTGAAATATCTTATTTAATATATCAATAATTGCTACAAAACTCTGAAAATAAAGGGTTTTTCCGAATAATCGATTCGAAACATTTGGTTAGTATAATCGATTATTAAAATATTTGATAGTTGCAGCCCTAATTAAAACGATCACACAGGCATTTGAAGGTCCACCAAATATTCCCCACAATTTTTATCTGAACACAGCAAAGTATAATGTAAAGAACAGTGTCTCTAAGTTCTAGGATTCTCTAAATTTCACATTTCGACATTTTTGCCAGGAAGAAAGTGTTTGCTATAGGACATCTGTGGAGGGCCTCTGCGCTGAAAGAGTTGTGTAGAGGTTGAAATGATTTCTGTAAAGGGGCACTAGTAAACTATGCTGATGTCTTGTTGAGCACAGACCAACTGCTGCTCGTACCCACAATTTTCTGTGCTCTTCCCCAGGATGACAGCTTGGGGACAAATGAAGAGGGTCGATATCAAGCTGCTTGCCAGCGACTGGCCAGCGAAGCCGTGAAGCGAGGTTGTGCCGACAACGTCACTGTCATTCTGGTGTCTATTAGCTTTTAAAACGCACACTTTTGGACACACGCACACACACACCTATTCTATGTAATTGCTAATAAAGCCATTGACTGTTTTGAAGTCTGTGTCCTGTTATGTACATTACTGATAGAGCATTTGATCCTGTATTTTTTTTTCCCGATTGCAATAAAGTTATGCTAATGTGGGGTTGGCTCTGTGGCGCAGTTGGTTAGACCTCTTCATCCAGCCCCATCCACTCTTGTGCATGTGCGCACAAAGCTGTTGTGAAATGTTGTTTTTGTTTCTACTGTCTGCATGCTGCAACACTTAATTGGGTCAGTGTGTCCACTAGGGGTGCTACGATTAGTTGAATAATTGATTACTAATCGATTTATGAAATTAATCGACAACTAATCGATTCATCGCCAAGGAGTTGATTCATTGTTTTGTCAGTATTTTTTTTTTTTTGCTGACACGACCACCTACACAAATTTGATATCACTTGATCATTTCTTAAAATCCAAATTTAACTACATTTCAAGTTGACATGAATAATTTCTGTGTCACTGTGAATATTCTGGGGATTTTTCAAAGTCAAAATATCTAACCAAGTAATCGATTTAATCAGCAAATAATCAACTATTAAAATAATCGTTAGTTGCATCTCTAGTGTCCACCACCACGTCCCATACCCTCAAGTGTGCATCATTTTCAAGTGTATGCCACTGCCGTTAGTCAAGAATCAATAGTGTGGATGGTGCAAATGGTACATATAATATCCAGGAAAATTGGCTCTGCCTAAGATTTTACTTTCATTCCTGCCAAAAGCCTTGGAGGAATACAGATTTATTCCGGTGATCCTGCAATTCACCATGGCAGACGGGTAAGTGGAGTTACGTCCACATTTGGTGCACACCTGAGCCAGCGTATTGGCCTGCAGGTTTATGCAGGTTTCTGATGATGACCCTGAGGAACCGGTTTCTGCCCCAGGATGTCATCGGTATCTCCATTCAGAGGCAGCAGTTGACATGGGTGGTTAGCGGGTGGCATGGGTCCAGGATTAATGTGTCTCACCTGCCGTCTGTAGTTGCAATGAATTGCGGGTAATTTAGTTTTAAGCTGCCCACTTGTAGGAAATCCAGGGTCGTATAGACGCTCTAGGGACTAGGATCAGGTTTTCTTGTGTCTTCTTTTGCTCTTGGTGATTATTAATAATCAAATCAAACTTTATTTTTACAGCAACTTTCACACAGAGCAATTCAAAGTGCTTCACAGCAACACAACAAAACAACAAAATTAAAAGGAACAATTGACCCACAACTTTACCAACCCAAAGGTGAATTAAGGCTATATTATCAGTTGAACAGCATTTTATAGAACCATGATTCAAACTATTAAAAAAGTGATCCAAAAAAACTAACCAACTCCCAACTCAGGCAGTCTATGATCACCAGAGATGGGCAGTAACACATTTCATTTACTCAGTTACAATTGTGTACTTTTTAAGTTTTGGATTACGTTTTACAATCATACGTTACTTTCTACTTTTACTCGAGTAAATTTGAGGTGAAAAAAAAACTTTTTACTGAGATGTCAGTAATTTGCTACTCGTTACATTAACTTGGTCTTTAGCGACACCCGTTGAAAACTATTGGCACATATGTTGACGTCATATAATCTCTCTCTCCCTCTCGGGTGATCTCGCTCACGGTCTTTCTCTCTCGGGCGCACTCGCTCTCTATCTCTCTCTCTCTGTCTGTCTCTCTCTTGGGCGCTTTCTCTCTTGCTCTCTCTCGGTCTCTCTTGTTCTCTTTCTGTATCATCTATCTATTTATATATCAATAGTCCAAAGGAAAAAAAAAAATATATATATATATATATATATATATACACACACACTACTTTTTTTACTTTTACTTGAGTTATTATTTGAATGACTACTTTTTACTTAGTTGAATAAAATTTTGCTGAGGTAACAATACCTTTACTGCCCATATATAATGATTACTAGCCAACAATATTTGTCGACTCTGCATAGACGTGTATACAGATTGTGGTCAGCAGGTGGCGGTCGCAGATCCAGACCTTAGCGCCTACTGCAGTTAACCCAAACCGAGGAAGAAGCCATCTTCGTCCGTGTTTGCTTCCTTCTCGCAGCGCTGCACGTCTTCATTTAAGCCACCATGTCTCTGGAAGTAGAGTCCGCAGAGTGAGTCCCGCACGTTTTCATTAACTACGTGTATTATATATTAATGTAGGTCCAGACGGCCGCAAAAACCCAACGCTTCGCCAACCTGCGGTGGATTTACACACGATAGCCGATAGCTTAGCTTCAGCTGTGTGGGGCTGCACGGGTAGCTGTGATGGGTTGACCGCGAACGTTTATTCAGACTCGGAATCGGCTTTATTCGCCACGTTTGTATTAGGGCTGGAACTAACGATTATTTTAATAAGCGATTAGTGCCGATTAGTCGACTAATCGGCTGTATGATTTTTCTTTTAGAAAATCCCCAACGCTGGCCAAACAATTATAAGAGATTAATCTTGTTAACTTCAAATATAGTCAAACTTGGTTCTTCTTAACCAACCAATGTGCAAGTTACTTTCTCTGAGACAAAAGTATTACAATTTATACCGTAACATTTAGATTTTCTTTATTATTTTTGATGTTTTCTTCTTATCCACCTTTTCCCATCAATATGACAATGTAATACATGGTAATACATCAATATGACCATGTAATACATGGTCATATTTTCAAATATGATATATTAATATCAAATTGGGGTAATGTGGGCACAAAACTGGCAGAATATTAAATGTTGATTATCGATTATTACATTCATTGGCGATTCATTCTATAATCGTTTAATCGACTAATCTTGCAGCCCTACTTTGTATAATGATTCAAGATAGGGCTGTGGATTAGTTTATTATAAGAAAAAGTGAAAGTTTTGTTTTAGGGGTGCACCGATCACATATTTTTGTTCCCGATCCTTTGATTTTTAACGATCGGCCAATCCCGATCTCTGGTACCGAGTCCGGTACCGAGTCCCGATACACAGTTCTGATCCTGCAAATTTGGTAGTACCCAAACTATTTGGTACAAATGTCAATTTCAATAATGGTCAAAGTAAATAAACAGTCATTTGGCTCCGCCAACTCATTTACCGATCCTGATCGGGACAAAATCACGAGTCCCGATCCTTGGAAAAATATCTGGTCGGCCCCCGATCACCGATCTGAGGGTCGAATCAGTGCACCTCTACTTTGTTTCCCTAGGATAGTTTGTACATCAATGTTGTAGTATCTCATTTAGTACGGAAACACGATGAGTTACATTGGTTTTGCTTTTTGTAAAGTGTACAATTTGCTTATTTGTATGTATTTAATACATTCAATGAAACTATGTATTTATTAATCGCATATCCAAGAGTGATGTCGCTGTGCAGTGTTGCTAAATCGGGCTAAATCAGTTACTACAACATTGATGAACCGCAATAGCGTCGTTGCATGTGACGTGATGGCTTTTCGGCGGCAGCCATTTTGCGGGTATCATGTACGGTGAAATATACATATACGTGCGGTTGGAATTGGAATTGTTTTCACTTTGTCAAGGCAAATACAACGACTGAGTTAGGCTGCCATCTGCTGGCGATTGACAGCATATTACCATGGATAAATCGATAATAGAAGACTTTATACGACAATATTATGCAAATATCGCTCGCCGCCTGTTCGTCTGACCTCGATGATGCCCACAAAATGTCTGCCCGCGCCAAAACCGTGGCCTGTGTGCGCGTGCAACAAATCCTAGTAAGGATTTTAACTCCTGGACGGTGTGTGCGCAGCGTCATCCGTCTGATCATGCAGTACCTGAAGGAGAACAACCTACAGCGCACCCTGGTGACGCTGCAGGAGGAGTCGACGGTGTCGCTGAACACGGTGGACTCCATCGAGAGCTTTGTCGCCGACATCAACAGCGGACACTGGGACACGGTGCTGCAGGCCATCCAGTCCCTCAAGCTGCCTGACAAGACGCTAGTCGACCTCTACGAACAGGTGTGGGACCCAACTTGACCTGGTTTTAGCCTGTTTTAATTGGTCGCTGCCAACTGCCAACCAATATCATGGCCCAGCTAGCCTCTAGCTTGTTTTAACTAGGTTTTAACCAGAGATACGTGTATATTTATATACTTGTATTCAGTGTTGTTTTCGTCGCCGATGACGTTGATGAAAACATTTCGTCAACGTACCTTTTTCCCCACATCCTGACGGGACGATGACGAGTTAAAAATAACTCCACAAGAACGAAAACATGACGAGACCCACACACGGGTTCGGGTGGCTGACTAGAAGTGACAAAAACATCCATGTTTTTTTTTTTTGCGTCATCCATTTTGTTGTTTTATTATTAAAAAAATAATTTTGCCTTTTTCGGCTACATGTGTGTGTGTGGCTGTGCTCACGGACGTGCGCGCGGGCATGCTGCTTGCTCCTGTGGCCACTGTCCATACCACGGCCACTAGCCCGTGCGTTGTGCACCCATTGCCGCGGCTGAGATTGGGCGCAAGCGGTGGAAGGACTCAGCCTGTGGGGCCGATAGACTGTTTGATGGGATCGCTGTGATCAAATCACTTCAGTGCTGCTGGCGCGTGGGTCCGGGTTTTTGACCGGTGCTGCGGCGAATCAGAGCCCCCGTCTACCGACTCGGGGCTCAGCGGTGCTTTGCACGGAGCCGTGGAATACAATCGAATCGCTTGTTGACTTTTTTGTTTCAATATTACACCAACGTGGTTCCTTGGTGTAATTTACTAATACTATTTGTGTCTGTACATTTGTTGAAGAGCAAATGCGATTCTATTGTAATAAGCCATGTTTTAAAATTTAAATTAATATCTGAAACTATAAGTAGCACAGGTGTTTGATAGGTTGGTCTATTAATAACTGAACATAATAAATATGATCGCCTATTCAAATTGCAACATTTGGCATCTCGCACACATCCAAATAATATCCAAGCAATAGCAATAATATCCAAATAACATCCAAGCAATAACAAACTGAAATATCATGTTCCACTTGTCTCAAAATTACTTCAGAAAGATGCAGTTCATAATAAAGTTGTATTGTAATACAGCATCATGTTTACAGCACACACAGTTGCCAATTCAATAGCTGATATGTTTGTATGAGATTGTATTTATTTTGACTACAACTGCTGCCGAAAATTCAACCCATTATCAATGCACTTGCATTGATAATGGGTTGCCACACATACTGCTAGCACTAAAAGTACTATTCTTTTCGTACCACTACGGCGCAGGTTTGAAATCTCGGAGTGCTTCCTAGTTCATTCATTCATGCATTCATATCACCAGGAATCATTTAATTTTCCAAGTAATTCACATGAAACTATTTTCATATTATTTTCCGTTATATAATGGGCCTAATTTCAACTCCAGGCCTGGAACAGTAAAATCACATCCTAATAACATAAAAATAATGGCCTTCAGTTTTGTTACTTACTTTCATCATCATCATCATCATCATCATCACTCCGGTTATCTTCCTATCGCTTACGGTCTTCCTCTCCTCCTTCCACCTGGCACTGTGCCTTTTTGAATGATGGTTTCTGAGAGTCCTATTACTTTTTGCTAAAAGCGTGTCATGACTAGTGATGTGAATCTCAGACCCAAGAGTTTGATCGGATTTCTATTCAAGTCTGCGATTGCATCAAACGGTGCGAGTCAATTGTGAAAGCATTCGGCATGAATCTTCAATCCACTCTTCTACGAATACAAAAAGTAAATAAGGCAAGTAATCGTATTGGCCACTCATTACTGGTCTGTGTTTGAAAAATGCTGATTCCTAATTTTTAGTATTGGGTTGTTCCAGGTGGTGTTGGAGCTGATCGAACTCAGAGAGCTGGGTGCAGCCCGCTCCCTACTGCGTCAGACCGACCCCATGATCATGTTGAAGCAGACACAGCCAGAACGCTACATTCACCTGGAGAACCTGCTGGCTCGCTCATACTTCGACCCCAGAGAGGTATGCCCTCCGCTGGCCGGGACTTGGTAGTGGATGGGCCAGTGATGAATTTGATATTCAGATATTACATTTTCCACTCTATTTTTTATTTTTATTCATTTTTTGTCGAGTGAGATGTGGAAAAGTACTTGAACATTTATTTCAGTATTTTTCAAGCCACAATTCATGCATAAACAGTGTTTTTATCACTTCCAGTCAAGTGGGACTTGCTCAGCTTTGGTGCTTCCTGCCATATCTGTATTTAATCCACATCAGTATACTATAGTGTTGACCCCTCTCTCCTCCGCAGGCGTATCCAGATGGCAGCAGTAAGGAGAAGCGAAGGGCAGCCATTGCTCAGGCCCTTGCTGGAGAGGTCAGCGTGGTACCACCCTCCCGTCTCATGGCTCTGCTTGGACAGGTGGGTGTAAACTATAGAACTATCATGGATAGAGTGAGGATCATAGAGTTATCATGGATAGAGTGAGGATCATAGTTATCATGGATAGAGTGAGCAGCATAGTTATCATGGATAGAGTGAGCAGCATAGTTATCATGATTAGAGTGAGGATCATAGAGTTATCATGGGTAGAGTCAGGATCATAGAGTTATCATGGATAAAGTGAGGATCATAAAGTTATCATGGATAAAGTGAGGATCATAAGAGGTATCATGAATAGAGTGAGGATCATAGAGTTATCCTGGATAGAGGGAGGATCCTAGCTAGTGCTGCTCATCTTAACTTTCACAATTTGATTACGATTATCAGGCCAACAATCTGGATGATGCATCACGATTCGTGACATTGACGGACATTGATTTTCTACAACGTTCAACAAATAAAATGCAAGAATCGGGTATTTTCTTTTCCTCTGACCCCTGGTTAGCAATGGAGGATCTAAGGGACATTTTGGTTGAAGACATTTGCCTGAGGGTCATGGAAAACCAAGTGCGTGAACCTTGATTGCTGTGTGTCTGTCCAGTCCCTGAAATGGCAACAGCACCAGGGGCTTCTGCCACCTGGGATGACCATCGATTTGTTCCGAGGCAAAGCTGCTGTCAAAGACGTGGAGGAGGAGAAATTCCCCACGCAGCTCACGCGACACATCAAGGTGAGCTGGTGTGTGTGCGCGCTCCAGGGCTCCGAACCGGTTCAAAAATGAAAACCAAAAACGGAATTTTACAGAATTGTAGTAGAGCGGAAACGGCAACGAAAAAATATTTCTTCAACTGTTCCGCAACAGAAATGGAACATTATGAAATCCACAGAACCTGTTTAAAACATTTTTTTTTTCGTTCTCTATATCAGTGGCGTAGCCATATAAGGGCGGCAGCGGGCCGGTGCCACTGTGATTGACAGCTGGCCCACCCTAGTATCAAAGGTGTCCAAAATTATTGACAGCAGAGCTGACTCACCACGTCGAACGAACAAGCAACTAACCATAATGTCACACTTCATATCCAACTCTGTCAATTCAGTATTAAATATTACAACTATTTACAGAAGTGATCAAACTCCTCTTCCTCAGTGTCGGGAGACTTACCGCTTCTGTAGTTCTGTGGCGATGGTTGCCGTGGTTCACCCCGTGCCGTGGCCCGGGGTGAACCGGGAGGCTAAATATCTACCCTTGTGCAAGTTCAGCATTTCAAAACTCCAAGCAGTTAGGATACATCGACATACGTCCGAAAACAATAGTCGTTGCATGCGGCCAGTGTTTTTTGCCTCTCGTCATCCCAGCGGGCCATCTTGGGTAAGACCAGTCCGATTGGGGACAGGGCAAGAAATTAAAAAGGTATAATATTGGCCATAATGATGTTTTTCATATTGTAGTCTAAAATAAAAATGCTGTTATTGGCCATTTCTTTTATTGGAGTAATGATAATAATTAATAACGATAATGGGCAGAATAAAAAAAGATAATAAGAATAGTTTGTAATATTAGCTATAATAATAATAATAATGACTATTGCCTATGCAAGGGTTAAGGTCGGACCGTCTATTCAGTGCCTTATTCCAATAATCAATTAGTTGCCGATTATTGAAGCGATTAGTCGATTAATCGGTAGGATATTTTTCCTCAGAAATATAATATAATATTCTCAAAACAAGAGATTAATCTTGTCAACTTGAAATCTAGTCAACTTTGGTCTTGTTAAACAGCAAATGTCCCAACAATTAAGGTCGTTTTCTTCATATTCATACTTCATTTCAAATGAAGGGGGTGTTGTAAGCACAAGTCTGCTGACAATAAGTGATTACAGTTCTTGCCGATTATCGATTATTAAATAAGTTGCCGATTTTAATTTTATAATCGATTAGTCAACGATTAATCGACTAATCGTTGCAGCCCTACAGACAATATCTTGATAATATCTGGGAAATGTCAATGGCTGTGTCGGAAATCGGCCCCATCCCCCATATATAGTGCAGTCACTGATAGTGCACTCGACAGCAACGGCCGAGATTTCGGACACTAGAGTCGGCGCTGTTGAAAATTATTAAAAATTATAATTACAAAAGATATAATTATAAAATTCAAAAATCATCGCAAAAAGTCAAAAGTACTTACATGTATAATTATTTGCCATAGTCGGTCGCTATTTACTCCTGCCGCGCCATTTTTTTTAAAGTTTAGGTCATTTTTAAAACACTCGCAATGCATTATGGGTTATATTGCTACGTCTAGGGTACATCCGATGCTCACTAATTTTTGCGGTGCATTGTGGGATACTTTCAGTGCACTATATAGGGTACATGGAGAATTCAGACACCCCTACAAAATGGCGTGCCCCCCATCTAGTGCACTATATGGGGGATAGGGAGCGATTTCGGACACAGCCAATGATCTGTATTTTCCCAAATGTTTTGTTGTGCCTTTAATAGGTGTGTGTGACGGTTGTCGTGTCTTTAATGGGTGTGTGTGATGGTTGTTATGTCTAGTTTGGCCAGAAGTCTCACGTGGAGTGTGCCCGCTTCTCCCCGGATGGCCAGTACTTGGTCACTGGCTCCGTTGACGGTTTCATCGAAGTGTGGAACTTCACCACGGGCAAGATCAGGAAGGTACGACTGAATCCACGACCAAAGTTGTCTTTGAACATCTTCCACTGTTATTGCTACAACCCTGTGCCACAATGGTTCCTGAAGTAGTACATTTTGTTGTTTTCATGCACAAAGTAAAACAAAGAAACCAAATCACATTATTTTACCGGTCTGGCCCACTTGAGAATAGATTTTCCTCTTTTTTTTTTTCAAAGATAGGTAGCTGACAATTAGTAGTCTGCTTTCTGGACCCGAGCAAGTAACAAAGTACAAATACTTAGTTCCTGTACTTGAGTACATTTCTGTAACTGAGTAAATGTAACTAGAACTTTTTGAAGTATTTATTTCTTTGACGACTTTACTTGTACTTTAACACAAATATCAGTACATTATACTCCTTACTTTTTGGAAATTACTTGGTTACTTAGATTATAGAAATATACTCTAATAACATTAGGTAATGCAGCCTAATGTAAACACGTAACATGTTTGTTGTAATATGTATCTTCACACTAATACGACAAGCTAAGAAATTATTATTTACTGCCTTTTTAAAAAAAAATAAACTAATATTCCGTAATTTTATAAACGGCATATTTTACTTTTAATCATGTAAGAAATCTGGGTACTTTTGCCCTCTCTGGTCCTGAATGTATATACAAATTGCAATACAAATGGTGTGTGCTCGTGTCCAGGATCTCAAGTACCAGGCTCAGGATAACTTCATGATGATGGACGACGCCGTGCTCTGCATCTGCTTCAGCAGAGACACGGAAATGCTGGCTACAGGAGCCCAGGACGGCAAGATCAAGGTGGGAGACCAGGGTTGCACGCAGAATCACTCCCCAACTTGCTAAAGGGTGTGCTGGAGTGTTTGACTTTCAATATACCTGATATTGCATAATCCAGATATGGGCAGAGTAGCTATAAAAATTACTTGAGTAAAATTATTGGTACCTCAGCAAAATATTACTCAAGTAAAAGTTAAAACTAGTCACCCAAATAGTAAAAAATTGTAACGGAGTAAATTTAATGTGTTACTGCCCATCTCTGGCTTAATCAAAGTATTCCACAATGCAGCACGAAACATAGGGAACAATGGATGGCCACTAACCAAGCAATTGAAACCATTGTGAAATATATTGCATATATAACAATATCAATGAGTCCAAAACTGTTTACATTTCTTATGCACTCACTGTGTAGGAAGTTCATGGGTGTTTCGGAAAAGTCGGTAGTGCACTACTAAAAAGGAGGCAGAAAATAAAAATTGTCTCTCCTGGACCTGAATTTATTCAGGCCCTTAAACGTTTATTGCTGACTTTGTGAATTTCATTATGATAGATATGAATGAATATCTTTATTTCAGACACACAGGGTGGTCCATATCAACACAAGACAATATACAAGAGACAATATAAACCAGAACTTTGTCTCGTATCAGTCAGGGTGTTGATTACGTTCTCACTTTGAGAGATACGACATATACATTTGTTCATTTGATTTCATAATAAGGACAGGTCGGAATACCCATATTCACAAATAAAGTGCTAGTGGTGTAACTACGAGGTGCCTGCAGCAGCAGCTTCAGTCTGTTGAGGATAGATCGATATCGTTTATTGTCCGCACATGGAAATTGATCTTCGGCCTCACACAAAAAAATGACAAAACAAGCAGGACAGCACAACAGCAACAACATTTACACGCGAATCCCCAAGGGCAAAAAAAGAAATAAATAAAAGAACAGTGGCAGCTACAATAAAAAAAAAATTCCATCATCACCGACCAATTATAAGGGACCTGCAATAGGTCTCTTCACGGACAGCCAGGTGAAATATGGGACAAAACAAGTCTGTTTTGTCAAAAAAAAAAGGTTTTTCTTTTTCAGCCATCAAAGATAACTTGTTATAAGTTATAACCAAAGCAACTAAATAAAGGTGACATGGGCATTGCCATAATTATCCTAGTATCCTACAGGAAAATCAGATTTGAATTTTAATTCTCTGAACAAAATAATCCAATTGCAATTCCATTGATCTTGCATGACCAGACTCATGCCCGATTTGGCCTTGGTCACACCACTCTCTTGCTGCTATGCTCGCTTCACTAGTCTCTTGTTCTTGGAATCTACCTGAGGATCAGCTCACAATCAGCCTTGATGAAGCCTTTTTGGTAATCTATTCTGCCACTCGTTTCTTTTGGCTACGGCAGCAGTTTGGAGCAGGGCTTGAAAATGTAATTATTTTAAAAATATTCCGTTCCGAACGGTTCAGGTTAGCCTGAACGTTTCCGTTCTTGGAACCGTTCGGCCACCAAAATATCGGCCCTGAACTGTTTTGGAGCGTAAAAATGTCGTTCTTAAAGTTCCTTATTTTGTGCAATGTTAAGTTTAGAAATAGTTTATACAAAATCTATTCGGTTGACTTTCAAACTTCAGTGCAACTGTATTAATGTGAAACCCCCACTTTAAAAACGCCATTACATTCGCCGCTTCGTCTGTCCACAAGATGGAGCGGTTTGATGACTGACGGTGAAAGTGGACGGAAATAGTTTCCCAGACATAGGATATGTTAAAATACATAGCGAACAAAAAAAATGTTTTTAACCGGTTTTGTGGATTTCATAATGTTCCGTTTGTGTTGCGGAACAGTTGAAGATATCTTTTTGTTTCCGTTTCCACTCCTCATAAAATCCCATAAAGTTCTGTTCGTTTTTGTTCCTTGGACCGGTTTGGAGTCTGGTGGAAGTTAAGTTAAGTCTTTTGAGTTGACTTGTTGGTGAATTTGGGTTTTGTGCAGGTGTGGAAGATCCAGAGCGGTCAGTGTTTGCGGCGCTTTGAGCGCGCCCACAGCAAGGGAGTGACCTGT
>OMKY01253250.1:11088-21306 GCA_900302395.1 Bregmaceros cantori
GTTAGTATTGGTTAACATTAACTCCTTAAAAGACAATGGTTTCCAATTCCAAAGAAAAGAAGCCTAATGAAATGTATGTTCCCCACCCAGTGCTGTGTCTGACGGCTGTGAATCACTGTCTATTGTTCACCTTAACAGACTGGCCCAGTGGCCTAATGGATAAGGCGCCAGCCTCCGGAGCTGGAGATTGTGGGTTCAAGTCCCATCTGGGTCGCTTCATCTTGGTGCTAGTGCCACTGCACTTTGTGTCTGTTCTGAACCCATCAACCCCTGGTCAAGATCTCAAATACAAACATCTACGCAATGTGGGGAATCTTAAAAAAAAATGAAAATCTTTGTGATATCAAAGTTCAGTGAAAAAAGGCGTCCTACGCACCCATGCATTTTGCAGTAGCATAATCACAGCCAAAATGCAGTACAAATGAAACACTCACAAGGTCAAAGCAATGATGAATACTATACAAGGCGAGGACAGCAAAAGGAAATCTCAAACAAATAAATTAAAGCAATGGCAAGGTGAAGTCACCATCAAGAAAAGGAGCATACACCCTCCCCTGATCTCCTCTCTACCATAGCCCCAGTCCATTCAAACTTAATTATTATTATCAATAAGAAATCCCGATAACTCTGTAAGTGCCAATGATTTTCAAACTCATATGAAATACATATACTTATTGTCCAAAAACAATATAATTAAAAATTTTTTAAACATTGTTATTTTACCAAAAAAATTAAAGATCCTCTTTAACTTACAAATTGTTATGTAGCTATTATTTGTATAGAATATGTGGTGATTAATTATTTAATAGTGCAATTTGTATTATTAATAATACTTTGTGATACTCTAATGTATTTGACTTAAACTTTGAATTGTCTGAGTTTCTTATCATTGGTGGAGGTATCCACATTAACATCAAAACAATGAGCAGCACGTCAAACTGTGCCTGATTGAATGTGAAAGGACAGCTGTGAATCACTGTCTGTTGTTGTCCTGGATCGAAAGGCCATTGATAGAGCGGCCCAGTGGCCTAATGGATAAGGCGCCAGCCTCCGGAGCTGGAGATTGTGGGTTCAAGTCCCATCTGGGTCGACTGATGTTATGCAGTGATGTTGCTTTGTTGTGATCAAAACTTCACACAAAGAGATTAAATGAAAGAAGAATACGAAACAAGCTGGCAACACCATCAACCAATAACCCTGGTCTGTTTTATTTCTGTTCAGACCGAGTGCCACTTATTATTGATAACAATTCTCATTAACTCCTTAAAACACAATGGTTTCCACAAAGTCCTACAAAATACATATACCTATTGTCCAAAAACAACATTTTTTCTAGAATGTAAAACATTGTTATTTTCCCAATAAAGTAGAGATCCTCTTTAATGTATGAACCGTTGGGGGTGGCAGAATAGTTATGTAGTGCGCCCCCCACACCATAGGTCCGCCAATGTCGGGAGTTCTAATCCCCTCTCCAGCTTTTCTGCAATGTCTCACTCCGACTCTTCATCCTAGTACCCCAGCTAGTCCTATAACTATCTCTCGATAAAAGGAATAGAAAAACGGCGCGTGTGCCCAAAAAATAAGTTAGAATAAACCGTTAAGTGGATATAGAATGGTTGGTAGTTCATCATTCAATTAATATATATGTATTATTTCATGCTAATATTATGTGATTTGGTTAATTAATTAGAAACGCTAATGCGTTTGACTCAAACTTTGAATTGCCTGATTTTGTTATCATTGGGTTTCTACATTACAGTAACAAGCAAAGCAGTGAACAGCAAGTGGAACTGTGCCTGCCTGAATGTGAAAGGACAGCTGTGAATCACCGTCTATTGTTCTCCTTCCCAGAGTGGCCCAGTGGCCTAATGGATAAGGCGCCAGCCTCCGGAGCTGGAGATTGTGGGTTCAAGTCCCATCTGGGTCGTTTATTGTTATAGAATCTAATCCGCGAGTGATCTTGGCTTGACCTTGACCCATCAATACCCAAAATGAAGGCGGCAGCAGGCAAATATGCAACCAAGTTTGATTGCTTTTTGAATTTGTAACTCCTTAAACATATTTTAACTTTGAATTGCCTGCATATTTTTTCGAAAATGGTTTGCTGGCCAAATCTCCACCATGTAATATAACGACAAATACTTTTGTTGACAGGAAATTTGTGTTATGTATGGGGTTATGACTTTAGACCTGTGATTTAATTTTGTGCCGGCGGTGTTAGTTTTATAATTAATGTCACTTGTCTTTACCGGAGGCTCTACTATGTCGTATGTTATGATTCTCGTGTGTTTCTCAATCTCATGCGGACTTCCCTCCAAACACGTTCATCTAAATGTGCATCCTTTAATGTGCTGTGAGTATCTAAAGACTTTGCTGTTGGGAGTGGCCCAGTGGCCTAATGGATAAGGTGCCAGCCTCCGGAGCTGGAGGTTGTGGTTTCAAAATCTGCAACAAATAGAATAAATAAATGACTAATACTAAACAAGGTGAAGGCACCATCAACAGGGACAAAGGAGCATACACCCTACTTGACTGTCTCTTCTACAATAGACCCCGTTCCATTTAGACTCACTGTCAAATATTATTATGTGTGTATATTAACATGCTGCGTGTATCTAAAGACATCTGTGTTGTGTGTGCAGGCTTTGACCTTTGTGAAGTGGGTCAGGAGGAAGTGGTCCTCAAGACGGGGAAGCTGGCCAACCGACGCACTCTGCACTTTGCTCTGCAGTCCCTGCTGGCTCTCTTTGGTAAGAACAGGCCCCCCCAACACCTACTATAGAACCTTGCTGATGTGACAGTAGTTTGGCTTTATTACCCGCGCCGGGGCGGAGCCGCGAAGCAGGTTATGTTTTTAGCCGCGTTGGTTTGTTCCCTCGATAAAAAAAAAAGTTGTGCACGGATCTGGATGAAATTTTGCAGTGTTGCTGGAAATGACAAAACAAAGAAGTGATTGCATTCTGTAGCCTATCAGTAACATAATCATACTTAATCACCAACTTACCAATAGATCCCTGTGCGGTCACGTGACTAGACTTCCGGATCCAGGGGCCGCTGGGAAAGGTAGTTGGCATGTTTTCCGGTGGCGTCAATTGCAATCTTGCGACGCACACTTGCATTGATAATGGGTTGCCACCAGAGATGGCAAGTAACGAAGTACAAATACTCAAGTACTGTACTTAAGTAGTTATTTCATGTATACTTTTAGAAGTACTTTTTTTTCTGATGACTTTTTACTTGTACTCAGTAGATTTTTAACAGAAATATCTGTACTTCTACTCCTTACTTCTACTTCGTTACTTTTTTTGCGCACCGATGGTAGGTTGTAGGGATATGTAATAGTGTGAATGAGTCAGTAGGGGGCGGTAATGCCGGCAATGGGATTTGTGAACCTTAAGTGAAGTAAGTTAGGCTAGGTTTTTAACAATTTATTCAAACATTCAAAAAATTGTGAAACTAGCAGTGAAAAAGTGAATTTCATATACAATTTCATTTTTGTACTTTGTACTTTATACTTTCTAAAATACCTTTGAGTACATTTTAGAGCCTGTACTTTTTACTTTCAAAAATACTTTTTGAGTATGTTTCAGAGCCTGTACTTTTTACTCTACTTGAGTACATATTTGAATCAGTACTTTGTAGTCTTACTCGAGTTGTTTTTTCACAAATGTATTTTACTCTTACTTAAGTAAGAAATGTGGGTACTTTTGCCATCTCTGGTTGCCACACACATACTGCTAGCACTAAAAGTACTATTTTTTTACCACTACGACCCAGGTTTGCAATCTCTAAGTGCTTCTAGTTATTAGTGATTTAGGCACTGCCTAAGGAAGCAAAGCCCAGCTGTCTTTGTGTTTCATTCCACTTCATTGTCAGAGTAATGAAGGGAGTTGTGCAGTCCATGAATTCTGTATTGTCTGTGAACTGAAACTCATTGCTCATTTTGCTCAATCAGGCGAAACTACACATCAATGACACATCAATGGGGCATCCAAAAGCCAATGATTAATAAATGCATTTTAATAAAAGACATTGAACAAAACTGAAATGCAATGTTGTCTTTTGTTTCTTGCAGACTCGACTGAGTTGCCTAAACGTCTGAGTCTGGACAGCTCCTCTTCCCTGGAGTCTCTAGCTTCAGCCCAGTCAATGTCCAACCCTCTCCCCAGCAGCTACCCCAGCCTGCCCTTCTCCCCACCCTGCCTGGACAATTTGGCATCAGATGCCATCTCTGTCTACAGCCTCAGTTCTGTAGCGTCCTCCATGAGCTTTGCATCCAAGTCTGACTGTGACTTCCTGAGCCAGCGGCAGCGAGGTGGTGTTGTGGGTGGGCACTATGCAGGTCATAAGCATGGCCATGTACCACGCAGCCGTTCCTCGCCCCACGGAGCCGCTTCTGCCTCCGGGGGTATTGTTGGTCGCGGGGGAGAAGAAGAAGAGTATGAGGGCTTCTCCATCATTAGCAGTGAGCCGCTGGGCAGTCACTGTGACTCCCTGCCCTTCCCGCCCGGTCATGGACAGAGGCATCATCGCGGCGCTGGGGGTAGTGTGCGTGGTGCGGCCGGAGAGTCAGTGCGGGGCCGGGGTTATGGAGTGACGAGGTCCTCAAGAGGTAGCGTCAGTACTCCCACCTCACCCATCAAGACCTGCCTGGTGCCCAGCCCCAATTCGCCTTTTCAGAAGGTGGGCAAGGTGAGTACCTCCGATACCGGCGAGTCGGACCAGTCGAGCACGGAGACAGACAGCACGGTCAAGTCGCAGGAAGAGAAGGCTCCACCACTGGATCCTCAGGAGTTGGCGCAAAAGATTCTAGAAGAGACACAGAGCCACCTTCGGGCAGTTGGCAGTTTGCAACGGACCGGCGGTGTGGCTGGGGCACGTGGCAGCAGCGCTTTTCGTCCTTCAGAGGGCAGCGCCTTCAGCCGACCAGGTAGTGGAGCCAGTGGACGCACCCAATCATCTCCTAAGCCCAAGCCGCCATCACGTTCGTCTTCGTTGCAGAAAATCAGCTCTGGCTATAACAGTCCGGCTGTATCTGAGTCGTCCCAGAAAGATGGAAGCCACCCATCACCCTCCTTAGACAGCCACGCTCACTTCAAGTTAAAGTACCCAAGTTCGCCATACAGCGGACACATCTCGGCGTCACCCAGTAATGTGTCGCCCAGCTCCGGGCACCAGTCTCCAGCTGGCAGTGCACCCTCCCCTGCTCTCTCCTACTCTTCCACCGGTTCTGCATGTTCAAACTCAGCTGACACACCTGTGTCCGATTTGGACCGGCTGCGGCGGACTGTGATTGACGAGAAGGTCCAAGCCATCCACAACCTCAAGACCTTCTGGGTCAACGCCCAGGGGGCTCAACACCACCAACATCAGCCACCACACCATCTGGGACCGGTGAAGGCGGTTCACGCCACACCGGGTGTGTTGGCGGCCACTGGACGTGATGTGCTCAGCCTCTTGAACCTGTCGCCCCGCCGCTGTTCACCAGGGGACAGCGGCCCAGACAACGTCGAGCTGCGGGAGTTTGGGCTGTCTGGGAAGACCGCTTCAAATGGGCACCCGCGGAGAGTGGCTGCGGCCTCGCCCGCAATTTCCACCAGCAGCAGCCCTGGTGCCCGCTCCATCAAACTGCCTCCTGCCAACGGGTACAAGTTCCTATCGCCAGGCAGATTTTTCCCTTCCTCTAAATGCTGAGACACTTTATAAAGACCCTGCCTTGGGATGTTCAACATGAGCCCAACTGTGACCACCTGCTCTAACGGCTCTGCTTCTGGAAGTAAATGTTGTTAGTTTTTAAAAAACAAATCCTCAAAATATGCTATCTGCCATTTCCTAAAATGCTACTAGATTGTGCCATCCCATGCAGAATAATGTTCACGTTTGCTCTCTGTGATTCGTTGGCTGCTGTGCATCGAAATTCAACAACGTAATGTGAAGCCCGAGTCAGAACAGAATGGACGCACTTTGCTATTATTGGTTGAAAACCAGTCGACAAGTCGACAATCGGGAGACGTAAATTAATATGAAGGTACTAAAAAAGGCACATTTGGAAATACACGTTCATTGCAAATCAATGTGCTTGTTGTAACAATTCAGCGATGAGACATCCTGCCACTTCAGGCTTATTTGTAGCAGCTTACTGTCAGTAAGTATGGCACTTTGGCAACCAACAGTGGCTCAATAACTCAGATAGCCACTTTTGTGAAATCCAGTCATAGCTGCAACATCATATTCGGGTAATCCTGGGGGCCGTGGTTCTACGACTATAGGAATAGAAACGTTTTTGTCAACATTTCCCTAGTTTCTGGGAAGTACTACTGCCAATTCCCTTTCTCTTTTGTTCCATGTGCAGTCCATCAGAAGACATTGAAGGCGACTATATTTGTGCAATAGTAGTGCATTGGGAAAGTGCTGAAGCCATGAAATGCATTCATTTAAAATGTTTGTTACTGTGTGATGTTTATAATGCTGTTTCAGTCACAGCTAGAGCACTAGCTATGACTATGACGCTAGCCAATGATTCTAGTCATGTTTTTTGGGCTTCAAATAATCAATGTGTTGAATCCATAGCGTGCCACCATTTGAGGTTGCTGCCACCATGTTCCAAGTTGCAATAGTACAATGCCATTATAAAATCACACAATAACAAACATGGGATTCATTAATTATTATTAAATCTCTAGCGGACTCCACATGTGAAAAAAAAAGTAAAATGGGTGAGACATAGCCTGGCGAGCCATAACCAACGAATCGTCCACACATCTCACGCCGCTGGCTGGTCAGGCTAGATGAGCGTTATGGAAATGTGACTTGTAGAGTCACGCCATTGTCCTGATTGGCCACAAGTTGTGACATCATCGGATGTCCCCTCCCATCTTCTATAAATCAGTGGTACTTCCTCATGGCAGTGGTACTGCCTCATTGCAGCACTACGCGGAACATCGTGGCGCTTTCAGCTCAGATAAGGTGTCTAGAGGGTTCATTTATTAAGCTATACTGGACATTAGCCGGGTATCGACCAGCTAAGCTAAGCTATGAGCTAAGCAGGAAAACATGGCCGAACAACACACATGAGGAAGTACCACCGATTTATAGCCGATGGGAGGGGACATCCGATGATGTCACACCTTGTAGCCAATCAGGACAATGGAGGCGTGACTCTACAAGTCACATTTCCATAACAGTGGGACACTGACAGAAAAACATCCCAGAGATGAGGATCAGTTATTAAAACATTGCCTCTTTGAAGGTCATCATTATACAAGGAATATTTTCCATCGGCGACAGCATTGGAATAGGAAGGAAACTGCACTTTCAGGAGCAGCGGGTTCACCCAGTGAACAGCCCGAACTGAACTCTGTTGGACTCATTGAAGCGACGACGTGGACGTAGAAATGTATTTGGATTGGTCGGTCAGCGAGTGTATGCCTCAGAATGTGTCCTGCCCATAACACTGTAACTGGCAAATGAGAAATACTCAACGACCTGATACTGTGTATGCATGTGTGTGTGTGTGTGTGTGTGTTTGGTTGTGTGTGTGTGTTTGTGTGTATGTGTGCGTACACGTGTGTCAGTAAACGCCAATCCTCCCAACAAAAAACAAAAAAACGTTTGCTGTTTGTTTCACGGGCGATTCGCGACATTCTTGGTTCCACACTTTTGGTTCTGAAACAATGTTATGATATGTTTTATTGTTTGTTATTGTTATTAATATTATAATTATTCTGTTTTGTAAATTAATTTCTGTGTTTCACAATCAGTATTACACATTTTATATTATTATAAAGTGAAGGAAATCTGTACCATGTAAAGATGAAAGAGTGGGAGAAAAAAGATTTAATATTTTTTATTGAAATTGGCATTTTGCCTGGTTTCTTTGTGAAATGGGTGTCTGATCAGACGCATGCATTCTCTTGCTATTCAATGTTAATTGCGACGTATGACTTTTTAGCCCATGCTTTTTTTAGATTCGATGTGGACTTTCCATGACAACCATCTGTCCTTTATCAGTAAATGGTTTTAATAAAAAAATGAAATCACTTTGTGTTCGTGTCATGTGCATTGGACAGGTTTGTGTAGTAACAGATTACATGTAATCATATAGCAACTGTAGTTGAATACATTTTAAAATATGTTAGCTAGATTACAGTTACATCTGCCTGGAATAAGGGATTACATTCTCTTTCAAAGCCATTCCATGGCCATTGCTGTAATGCTGTGCATGCAACACAGCATTCAGGTTTCTAGAGCTCCATTTAGCATGAAAACAGAAGTTAAAAAAAATGTTTGAAATGCATGGAATTGTTGGCTTGTTGCATTGGGGTTCCATTTAAAATTAACCTAAATGTAATGGAATGTAATCTCCCCATTATTTTCATAATGGGGAAGGGGGATTACTTTTAAAAAGTATTCTCTCAGCCCTGACGGTGGACCAGAGGTTTCCAATCAACTGGTTAGTGGCTTTCTATGGCGCAAACTAGTGAAGTGTAGTTTAAAATTATGCCATCATTTGGCCCAATACTCAAGTATATGAGTAATAAACATATTTAATGGAAATATATAACCGTATACTGTGTGGATATTCCAAGTGCCCTTAATTAACCTGAGACAAAAGTGAAACGGGTGAGGAATTTGCTGTAGTACTGCCCAGAAGGAAAAAAAAACATATTAATAATCAGAAGTAGAATGAAGTTCATCAGAATCAGAAATAAATGTATTGCCATTGTTAATGATACAACATCTCAGACTAGGGTTTTTTTCTTGGTGCACTTGCTAGACACGCAGACAGTGCAACAAACATGTAACAAGGCACAAAGTAGGGAACTAGGATCTATGTAAAAGGGCAAATAATATAATTATATATTACAAAAAATAATATGGGCAATACGGTTCTATTTAAAGGAGGTTAAATGTATTTTAAAACTGACATCTCAAAATAACTTGGTATAGTTTTTTGTCAATTGTATTGCGTGACTGTTGTCTCTCTTGACGTTGCCAATACTGGGCAAAGTGAGAGTGAATGAAGAGTCAATAACATGGTTAATAAAACAAAAACGTGGCTACTCATAGAAATGTGTTTATCAAAGGTTGGTTCATGGACGACTCCTGGCCCACAGTGACTGGCCAATCACGGCGTCGCGTTCACCCAGCGCGCGTGGGGTGTTCGGAAGGATACGACTGACGTCAACAGAGAGCAGGCTGTACATTTGTATTATAGCTACCGGAGAAGAGGTGAGCGCCGTGCTCTGAAGCAAAGTGAGCGGCGGCCAAAGGTAAACAGCATCGCTCGATGCGCATGCGCACATAGCACAGACAGGCTGTGTCCGAAATCGCTCCCTATCCCCTACTCCCTACCCCCATATAGTGCACTCACTTGTAGTGCACTCAACAGCAACTGCCGAGATTTCGGACACTAGAATTGGCGCTGTCAAAATTATTATAAAATATAATTATAAATATAATTATACAATGCAACAATCATCACAAAAAGTCAGAGGTACTTACATTTATAACTATTTGCTGCAGCTATTTACTTCCGCCGCGGCATTTTTGTTAAAGTTTAGGTCATTTTTAAAACGTCTCGCATTGCATATTGCTCCGTCTAGGGTCCATCCGATGCTCACTACATTTCGCGGTGCATTGTGGGATACTTTCAGTACACTATCTAGGGTACATGGAGAATTCGGACACCCCTACAAGATGGCGTGCACCCCATATGGGGGATAGGGAGCGATTTCGGACACAGCCACAGTGAAAGTCGTAGACTGACCATATGCTCAATAGATTTTGCACAGCGCGGCGGCGCCAAATCACAACCGAGGTCGCCTCGAAAACAAGGAAAAACGTGAACAATACTAATGTGACTAATCATATGAGGTGCCTCAAAGTGCTTTAAATTATGATCACAAGATGACAAAAATGTAGATTAACTGCATACGCACAAACAGGGCGTCAACACACTGGTTGAGCCTAAGAATATATATATATATATATATATATATATATATATATATATATATATATATATATATATATATATATATATATATATATATATATATATATATATATATGTGTGTGTGTGCGTGTGTGTCTGCGTGTGTACTTTTTTTCAAGTCATTTTTGGGCGCAAGCGCCATTTTTTCATTCTTTATTGATCTTTAGTGACAGGATTAAATCGGAAACTGGGATGAAGAATAAATAAATATACACCAAAAA
>OMKY01253258.1:0-11675 GCA_900302395.1 Bregmaceros cantori
AATACTTGGGTTAATTTAAATTGTGTGAATGTTTATTGACAACTGTTGATAAGTCGATGGCACTTTTTTCAATTTGCTTGAGGCAAAATCCTCTCTCTCTCCCCCATCTCTCTCTCTCTCTCTCTCTCTCCTTCCCTCTCTCTCCCCATCTCTCTCTCTCCCTCCCTCTCTCCCCCTTCTCCCTCCCCCGCCCCCTTTCTCTCTCTCTCTCTCTCGCTCGCTCGCTCGCTCTCTCTCGCTCTCTCTCTCTCTCTCTCTCCCATCTCTCTCTCTCTCTCCCATCTCTCTCTCTCTCCCATCTCTCTCTACCCCGCTCTCTCTCCCTTCTCTCAACCCCACCCTCCCTTTCTCTCTTATCTCTTTCTCTCTCTCTCACTCTCTCACTCTCTCACTCTCTCTCTCAATCACTCTCACAAACAGACAAGCCGCACGGGTCAACTTCTCTGCTAGGACAGTGCAATATGACAACTCGGACACCTCCGAGTCACCTTTCCAGTGCCGGCAATACGCAAACTTTCCACCATGTAGGCCAGATTAAAAAAAAACAGTTTTGAGAAGGTAAAATACCAGCGTCAAATGGAAGGTAGGCAGAAAGGTAGGCAGAAATGTGGACTCCGGGGCATTAGTCTAGAGGTCTTCGTGTGCAGGGCTCTGTAGCGCCTTCCTGGAAGGGGGGGAGAAAAGCTGGTGGTTTGCTGGCTGGGAGGGTCGTGTCACCCTAAACATGAAAAGTGGAATCTCTTACTGTCATGTTTGTTTCTCAACAAAGAGGAAGCACTGTCCATGCAAATGGCTAGGCGGTGCTTAGCTGTGACGCAAAACGGCCTTGTGTAGACAGACGGCAATTAGGGAAATCTGTGTGGAAATTGCAGAATGCTGAAGAAGGACACGGGTACTAGGGTAGCATCGTTTCTTAAGGAAAGAACAACAATCTGGATTCATGCAGCGCTTTTCTATATGGCTTATTCAGGATTATTTCGATAGTCGATTAGTTGACAATTATTGAAAAGATTAATCGTCGGATATTTTTCCTTTTGAAAAATCCCCAAAATATTCACAGTGACATAGAAATCTAATTTAAATTAGGGGTGCACCGATCATGTTTTTTTCCCGATCCTTTGGTTGTAAGGATCGGCATATCCCGATCCCCGATACAGAGTTCTGATCCTGCAAAAATTGGTAGTACACAAACTATTTGGCACAATTGTCAATTTCAAAAGTCATTTTCGCATGCTCCCCGACTCATTTACCGTTCCTGATCGGCCGATCAGGATGGGGACAGAATCACGATTCCCCTTTTTTTTGGGAAAAAAGTCTGATCGGCCCCCGATCATAGTTACTTGATCGGTGCACCTCTAATTTAAATGGTCATTTTCGGCTCATGGTAGTCAACAAATGTCCAACAATTTAGTTAGTAGTTACTCAGACGCACTCATCATCCTACTCATTACAATCAATCTATACGCTAATATTTTCATAATTTTCTACATATTTTTCTACATATTTCTAACTGTACGTTATTAGTAAAACTAACGTGAAACCGAGCATGTTTCATTTGCGTTTTTTTTTTTAAACAACACACACCTTCCATTTAATGTCTATATGACAAAGGGGTGGTCCCATTTAGCTTTTGTTGACAAAATCATTCATTCGTTTATCGAATGAGACAGCAATGTAACGCATTACTGACCGTATCTCCGCTTACAACGCCACATGTTGGGCCACCTGAATTATTATTTATTTCTAGTCCCACCTGTTGAAATGTTTTCTTGGTTCTTTTTAAAGAAATC
This sequence comes from Bregmaceros cantori, assembly GCA_900302395.1. Taxonomy (NCBI): domain Eukaryota; kingdom Metazoa; phylum Chordata; class Actinopteri; order Gadiformes; family Bregmacerotidae; genus Bregmaceros; species Bregmaceros cantori. The sequence goes on from OMKY01253258.1 coordinate 1,791, forward strand.
CAACGTGAATAGCAACCAAACTTAAACCACGGCTAATTTGGGCCGGACCAGAGTGCGAATTAAAGAACTTTCCCGGTGTGAATACGCCCCAAGTGCAGCGATCCGTGCGCCTCCACCAAAGAGGTCAGTGAGGTTAGCATCGCTGCTATACCCGGCCCCTACTTATCACGAAGTGCATTGTAGTAAATACACACTGTACTCTCCACGCTGGGCCAATTAAGAGATTGTGTGCTTCTGCACAGCCGGTCGGTGCATCCCTAGAAAAAAAAAACACACAAGCGCGGTACCGTAATGGCACCCGGGCAAGGTTTGGGTCGCGCTCCACGCACGCACCCGCACAGCTGCTCGTACCCTGGAGTGGTGGTGCTGTTAAAACGCTCATCTGCATGCGGAGGAATATTATGCTAATGGACTTTGTGATACATGCACCGCTGCGCGACCACCGCTGCAGTCGCAGATCAGTCAACGTCTGCACGGCTAATTGTATAATGACTCTTCCTTTGTGCTTGGTGCCGACTTTAATCAACGTGTGTGTGTGTGTGTGTGTGTGTGTGTGTGTGCGCGCGTGCGCGTACACATATACTCGGGCACCTGTGTGGTTGAGCAGACTGCATAACGCCCACTCGCACAGGGCGAGGAGTTCAAATTTGAATTGGATTCTGGTGTGCTTTTTGGCATATATATAGCATCTGTTCGAGCTGACAAACTTTCTCTTGAGAACACCGTAGGGCTTGAATGTGGTGACGTCACTGGTAGTAGGGCTGCAACGATTAGTCGATTAATCGTTGACTAATCGATTATAAAATTAATCGGCAACTTATTTAATAATCGATAATCGGCAAGAAATGTAATCACTGACAAGACCAAAGTTGACTATATTTCAAGTTGACAAGTTTAATCTCTTGTCATCGTTGGTTTTTGAGAATACTTTGGGTATTTTTCTGAGGAAAAATATCCTATCGATTAATCGCTTCAATAATCGGCAACTAATTGAATATATATTATGAAATATATTGAAATATTTGTTAGTTGCAGCCCTAACTGGTAGTCTACTCCCATGGATTTATCGATGATAGATTATAAGATTTTTAAAATGTCGACCTTGTTTATAGAGAGCGTTAGTGTGAAACGGGGCGGGGAGGAGAGAGCGTGGTCGAGTAGACCTGCAGTAAATGACCGTGAGGGGAAGCGATGTCACGGTGCTGCATGTGCTATGAACTTAAGCCACAGGCACAAGACTGCACATGGGGCTGGATGCGTGCAGGCGTCTCTAACCCACTGTGCCACAGAGCCAGCCATTCAATATTAATAATGTTTCAGGTTAATAATTGTTCTGATCTTAAATACGAAAAATGAAAACATTCAGTGCCTGTTAAAATGGTCAATCAATTATCAAATTAATCTTGGGCTGGCCGAGCGGGTAGAGAGCGCGTCCCCCAGACCACAGGTCGAGCAGTGCCATGGGTTCACACAACCCCTCTGGCTTTTCTGCAATCCCCCCCCCCCCCAACTCTTCATCCTGGCTTCCGATTTAATCCTGTCGCTGTCTCTCAATAAAAAGAATGAAAAACAATAGAATAAAAAAATCTTTAGTTACAGCTAGGGTTGTATGTATCCGAATTTCATGAATCAATTAGATGTTGATTCATAATCATTCACAATCTTCGATTTTATTTTATTTATTTACTTATTGCTTGATTGTCGCGTCAAAATGAATACTGTCCCTGTGCTCCATAGACAAAACAGCCCCATGTCTATTTGTCATTGTGTATGTGTATGTCTATGTGTAAGAGGACCACACAAAGAGAATCGTCAAAACTCTCCATAAGATATTTATTTCAGAAAAGAAAATCCAAGATTGAAATTCAAGTCAACCCCACTTTCCCGATTCACAGACTTTTGAATTGATTCACAATCTTTTTGAAGAATTTGAACTAATGTGCGTCGATCCGATCCTCAGAACGGTGATCGGGGACCGATCAGACTTTTTTTTTTTTCTCCAAAGATCGGGACTCGTGATTTTATCCCGATCAGGATCGGTAAATGAGTCGGGGGGGCGCTCCGCTCTGGAGAGTGGATGATGGTGCGCTCTGCCAGCAGCACTTGCTGGTGCTATGGGATGATACTCATACTGTGCAGAGAATTATAAAGTTCTGCTACACTGATATGTGATATTATTTAGGGATATTGAAAAGCGCATAACAGAATAAAGTCCTGCTCTAGTGATATCGCAAGCAAAGCAGGATCAGGACTTGGTATCGGGACTCGGTACCGGAGATTGAGATTGCCCGATCCTTAAAATCAAAGGATCGGATCGGGAGCAAAAAAATGTGATCGGTACACCCCTAATTTGCACCCAGGCCTAGTTACACACCGGCTTACTTCCTGGAGCGCGGCTGACGCGTTGCAAACCAAGCAGTTTATCCGGTACACTGGTGGTGGGAATGATTAGCTACTAATGTGCATGTTTACATACCGCCCAGTATAATGGGATTAACCTATGATCTGGAGCTGACCAGCCCCTAGCCAACCACCTTTTCTGGAGTCAGGGGCAGAAGCAGGCACTTATGACCTACGCCCACTAGCGCTGTGCAAAAACTCGATTTGGATTTGAAATCTAAATCGGATTATTTTGTTCAGAGGATTTTGGAAAAAGGGAAATCGTCAAATTGTATTTCCTTTTTAATATGGATAATGATTTTGCTAAGAGTAAATAAGTTGACTGCTTTAGTTACTCCAATTATTGGAAAAGTGGGTCATAGAGTAACTTAGTTGGGGTTAGGGCTGCAAGTTGCAACAATTATTTTAATAATCGATTAGCTGCTAATTATTGAAACGATTAATCGACTAATCGGTTGGATGATTTTTTTTAAACAATTTTGTGCATTTAATGTTCCATATTTTCAGAAATTATGAATTAAGATCAAATACGTGTGTGTCAACGGGGGAAACATTAGCACAAAACTGCCGGCAATAACAATGATTAAATTCTCTGCCGATTATCGACTATTACATTTGTTGTCAATTCATTTCATAATCGATTAATAGTTGCAGTTGTACCCCTAGTTAGTGTAAGCTAGTTATTGACCACTGGTTTTCATTGTCTTTCAGTAATTCATTGCCTGTCTTCTTCCTTGATTCTTTTTTTTTTGTGTAACCAAACGTGGGTTGTGTAACAACTTGCATACCATACTTGAATAGGAAAAATGTGGAAGTGATTTAGTTTCTATCTTCAGTTCCTTCACTCTCGTTTGGGTCTGCAGGGCTACGACTAAGCTAGGCTAGCAAAGTACTGCTCTGCGCAGAGTGAGTGCATGCTGGCAGGATAGGTATCTAATCTATTAGGGCTGTCAAATGATTAATCAATAACTGATTAACCGATCGGCGGCGGTTTATTCTATTAATTTTCTTACCAAACAATCCATATGTTCATCTTCATCATCATCCTCATTCCCGTAGTCTGGCTGACCGTTGTGGCGCCACTGAAGACCTTGAAACCCTGAACTCTCTCCATCTCTCTCTGGCTACTCGCCTGGTGTCACTCAGCCTGCACTTTGTCCACTCTTGGATGTTATCTTCCCATCGCTTTCTCTGTCCTCCTCTCCTCCTTCCACCTGCCACTCTGCCTTGAAGGATTGTTTTTGAGAGTCCTTGGGATCTTGTCCGTACATGTCCGTACCATTTTAGGTTTTAGATTCTTGACTGGTTAGTAGATCTTCATATGGACCCATATGTTCACGCTGTACCAACTAAGAAGAATCTCTTCCTCCTGTCCATAGTTGGGACATTGCAGAAACGCCGGCGGCGCGGCTTGGCCTGTGGCCTAGCAGGCGTGCTCTCTAACCACTCTGCCACCCCCACCCATTTTTTTTTCTCATTCTTTATTGAGAGATAGTGTTTAAAGCGGAAACTATGATGAAGAGTCTGGGGTGACGTTGAGAAAAGCTGAAGAAGCCCCATTCCAGACATCTTTGAGAGTGTAAATGTGTGGGGCCAAATGACGAGCATAGTCAGGTGATTAAAGCAGTGTTCTAGTTTTGGTTCATCTCTGCCCCCGTTTCACCTAAAGGAGCCTTGCCTTGTTCCAAGCCTGTAGGCTGTTGTAAAACTGGCCGTGTGTTTTGAATGATGCTGTGAGTTGTGTCCTAGTTTGCCCCCACACGGTGCCCAGAACGCCAGGTATTCTCTCGACAAACGTGGTTCTGACCAGAGTTGGGTGTAATCCGTTAGTAATCCGTCCGTTATTATAACGGATTACTTTTTTAGCAACTTTGTAATCTAACGCGTTAGTTCCCCTTGACTGGCTATAATGTCCAAGTTATATTTTTTTCTAAAGAGATACGTTACTCAATACTATGGATATACAACCCATTTTGAAGACGCATATGCATACACCCCGGGCGAGGAGCGCCGGCTGTTGGCAGAATGCATGAAGCCATCCGCATTCATCAGAGCTGCTCGCCGGCACAATACACGAGCGACCGGACCAAACGGGAGACTGCTCCACGCGCGTGCAACGGCCGCACACAAGCCGCCTGCCGCCAGAGCCCCGCGACCACCGGCGGCCAGAGCCCTGACAAAACGTGGCCAGGCACGAGCAGCGGCCATGGGATTACTGTTAAAAGTAACGATGCCCAACTGTGGTTCTGACTACTAGGACCCGACCCATGAGATTTTAGGAACCAATACCGATTCCGATGTTGAGGAATAAGTCATTCCGCTAACCAATATATCTGCCGATTATTTAAAGATAATATGGCAAGGAGGGGTTGGCGGAGAAGTTATGGCTACCGAACCTAACCATTCATGTTGATGACGCTGTGTCTACTGCAGTACCGTGAGTTCTCCTCCCTTCGTCGGCTTGTCTGCGATGCCCACCCCCGATCTCTTCAACAGTTTCCGACTAATCCTATCCAATAAAGATGGAAAACGGTGCATACGCTGGGGGGGAAAAAAAACTTTGGGAACAGCCTATATTCGACATGTTTGAGCAGAGAATAAGAATAGGCCAAATAATTAATCGCCGACTAATCGATTATCAAATTAGTTGCCGATTATTTCAATAATCGATTTAATCGGTTGCAGCTCTCGACTTGGCCTCAAAAAAAATATGCTGGTGAGGGAATGCCCTCAGATGCTCTACCATTGGCTGCAGCCGGAAAGCCACGGATGTCAATTTCCTCGTTCCGTAATGTTTTACGTGATCCATTTTTTTTTCTTTGCGATTTCTGTTCCCCTTGCTTGTTTACATATGAAATCTGTTCTCCACTGCGACTCCATGCCGGAAATGGCTAGGGCACACACACACACACACACACACACACGCACACACAGTTTCCATGGTAACGAGCTATCTCTGGGGGATAATCGGGCGATGTCATGAAACGGGATAAATAGAATAATAATTGAAAGGAGCAGAGATCCAAGCAGATGCTTTCCATCGCTCTAATAGAGTAATAACACTGTCACCCTCCCCTTCCAGTCTGTCTGTATTCTGTAGTCTGTTCCTGGGAGGATTGTTGTACTACCATAGCAAGATACTGCCATGATTGGCAGTAGAGTGGCAACTAACAATTATTTAATCGATTAATCGCCCCTTTTTTAAAAATGTTTTGTTAATTTTTCTTTTAAAATTTAAACTATGGGGTCCGCGTTGGCCGAGTGGTTATGGACACCGCACCTAACGCGACCCCATTCATGTTAGTGGCGCTGTGTCTACTGCAGCGTCCGCAGTGTCGCGAGTTCGACTACGCTCGTCGACTTGTCTGCAATGTCTACCCCCGATCTCTTCAAGTTACTTCAACCCAGTTTCCGACTAATCCTATCCAATAAAGATGGAGTTTTTTTTTTTGAAACGATTATTAGCGTTAATTATTATGATTATAAAACTATTTATTAGTAAAAGTTTGCAATATAAACTTTTTGCTGTTTCACCATCTCCACATATTGCCTTTTTTAATGGAAATGTTAAATGTAAGCCTACTCTTCCATACCAACTTATGGTCATTTTTTTTTATTGAGGAGGCGATCGACAGTCCAGTACTCCGGGAGTCATAATTTGATAGCCCACCATTACTGCTTTATATTTTATACATAATTCTATATTAAACTAAACAAATGTGTGCTGTGTATTGTCTTAAAAGAAGTTTAATCGCAGATTAATACAGTATTTAAAAAAAAAAGTCACAAATGTCCTCAAGGCAAATCGTTGACCACTACTACCATCAAACGGCCACCGAATACAGTTGGTTTTATATCTGAGTTTGTTCTTTATATGTCGCAATTATGGCTGCAACTAACGATTATTATAATAATCAATTAATCCGACATTTTCAATGGCGATTAATCGATTAATCAGTTAATTTCGCCTTTTAAAATCAGAACGATTATTAGCATTAATTATGATTATGAAACCTTATTAAAAGTTTGCAATGTTAATATTACAATTTTTTTTGCTGTTTCTCTGTCTCCATTTTATAGTAATAGCATGAAAGAGCCTACTCTTACCGGCTAAATTATAACATTGGAAAAATTGCATGGGTAACCAACATATATTCAACATGTTCCAGCAAAGAATAGGCCAACAAACCATGAAACGATTAATCACTGCGGATTAATTGATTTATCAAATTAGTTGCCGATTATTTCAATAATCGATTAGCATCGATTAATCAGTTGCAGCTCTAATCGCAATATCATCGGATATCGCAATATGTTCAATTCACAATATTGTGATAGGAACTGGTCGCGATAGCTACTTTTCCGGTTTGGTCTCCTAAAACCGTTTTATTTCAGCTCCCATCCGATCCCATTCATTCTGACTCTGTCATTGGTGCCACTAGCGGACAGTACCACCGGAATAAGTCGCGTGTGGGGTGTCCCTCTCTCATATACTGTATAGCTCTCTCTATCTCCCCTTGTTCCGGATATACGTGTACTTTCAACAATGGCAGCGCGCGTTCGTCGGCTTCAACCCGACTATGATGAAAGCAATGGGATGCCGTCATGCACGCTGCGTCTACTTTATATACAGTCTGGTCTGGGTTCTTCCATCTCTGGAGCCTGCATCTCCTGGTAGAGTTGGGAGATAACGAGAGCTCGCGACATTCTCGTGGGCTCGCAGGCCCCACTCCAGACACACTCGAAGGACGTCTGTGTTTTTCTTCTTGAATGGGGTGGCGATGTCCGTAGGCCACCGAACGCATCATGCCTGCCCCCTCCCCCCCACACTTCCCTCTTTGTCATTAAACCACTAATGCTCTATTCAGAGCTAGCGAGGCGAGACTTACCCCGCCGGCTAACTTATGGTAGCTACTGCAGGATGAGTAAAATGGAGCGGTGCAGACAATGACGGTGTCCAAAATTGCTCTCTGTTCCCTATATAGTGCACTAGGTGTCGGTGTTTCCTGTACCCTATGCCGTAGGACGATTAACGATTAATCGACTAATCACTGCACTCCTAGTAGGGAGTAGGACAGAGCTATTCAAATACTTTGCTCAGAGGTCCGCATTGTCAGAAGCCCAATGGGCCAGGGGCCGGAGCAGATGCCAGACTGCGCCAACCTCCCCCTAATCTCCGGCCTATTTGTACAACTTGTCACGACGCAAAACCACCAAATTTTCATAACTTTTATTTAAAGTAGCACACTTCCCGTTAAAAGGTCTTCAATTCTATGCAACAATGGTGCTTTCTCGTTTGTAACAAGCAACATCTGAAACGACAAACAACACACAAATAGTGGTAAACGGCACCTGCTCACTTAAACCACAACACATTTATAGTGTAAAGTAGTGTAAAGAACAGAATCTCTGTTAGCCTCAACCCTCAACAACACATTTCCAGTGCCTCTGGTGAGGTAAATAACAGCATCCCGGTTAGATGTAACGAACAAATCTTTTCAGGATTGCTCTGGGGGCCACAAAAAAAGATTGATTGGCGGGCTGGATTTGGCCCGCGGGCCACCAGTTGAATAGCCCTGGAGTAGGGGATTTCAGGACACAGTCACTCTCGGGCTGTGTCGGGAGGTCATCCCCGGAGGTCCTTCAGGCCTTCCCAGGAATTGAGCGACCCTCCCCTCCACCCACCAACCCCACGTTACATTACTCCCCCACGGGAGCTTATGTCAACGCTTGCGTGGTAATCGGTGGCCGCGCATCAGTTTAGCGATTTAACATCAAACGTGGCTGTGGCTGTTGGTAAATGTTAGGGGCTGGGGTAGGAAGGGCTCTAAACCGGTTCAAGGAACGAAACTGAAAACTGGGAACTTTTTGTATTTTGCAGGCAACAGAAACGAAACCGGAAATGCTATTATTTTTTTATGTTCCGAAACAGGAAAACGTATTTAAAAAATAATGGTTACCGGTTATAAAAATAATACCGGTTTTATTTCGTTCCTCAAAGGAGTGCACTTTGGGATAACATCATAAATAAAACACTTGATAAAATCTACGGTGCACTGGTGAAGTATGAAGCATCACAGGACTTTTCTGAAGCATGTTGTTGTGGGTTCGCCCCCACACACATGACGTCGGCTGTAGAGTGCTACCAGCGGGCAGCAGTGGGTCTCTGTAGTGAGTGGTTGTGGGTTCGCCCTGACAGATATTATATAACGTTAAACAGCTGACAGGAATGAAATTAACCGTTCCGGGAACAATATTTTTTTTTGTTCTGAACGGTTCGGGAATGTCAATTTGTTGGTGGAACTCATAACCGGAAATGTTATAATTCTGTTTATGTTCGTAACGAACCGATTGGGAAAAAATATTGGTTCAAAGCCCTGGTGGTAGGGTTACACTATTTTGCCTAAAAATACTAATCCGAATTTGTCTTTTGAAGTAGGGCTGCACGTTTTTCTTTAATAACAAATAAATCAGGATTTTATTCATTATTTTTTTTATTTTTGACACCTAGATTTCAGATTTTTGAAGAAGAAAAAAAACACGTCAAAATAATTTTGTCAACTTTGCTGGCCCACTTTTTAAAAATCCTCTCAGTAAAATAATTACATTTTTTTCAGGGGGCGCGTCCCCCAGACCATAGGTCGAGCAGTGCCACAGGTTTAAATCCCCCGTCCGGCTTTTCTGCAATGTCCCACCCGTCCCCCGACTCTTCATCCCAGTTTCCAATTTAATCCTGTCGCTATCTCTCTCGATAAAGAATGAAAAAAACTGCACTTGCGCTATATAAATAAAAACATTTTGTTTTTTATCGTAGGGCCACATTTTTACACCCAAGGGTCAAAATGTTTGGCTCTGAAGTACAAATAAAGCTTATCCAAGCTCCTACTGTGCCTGCCTGCTGTTGCTGCTTCCAGCACGATTGTGTTCAATACAAAGTGAATGCTGCTTTTTTTTCCCCCCCCACACTTCAACTATGCTGCATTTAACACTTGTGTCCGTTCGTTCGATACAAACTCTGTTTCCCCAAGACTGTTCTGCCAATAGCGTCCGTGTCGTGCCGACTCCACGCCCAAGACAAATGCATTGGAAACTGAAAGACATTTTAAAGTGCCAGAATCACTTGGGTACAATTATTTTTTTTTAAGTTATTTGTTCGGCACAAGTGCCATTTTCTCATTTTAATGATAGCGTTGTTCTTGAAAGGAGAGTGGGGGCGATGGCAGGTGCAGTACATGGCCGTGGCGGGAAACGCGATCAAAGACCCTATTTTAAGGAGGAGTTATTAGATCTGGTGGGCCAAGTTATTTTTTCGGCATCGGCGCCGTTTTTCCATCTTTTTTTGTGATCAACTTTTTTTTATTTGACAATTCACAATTGAAACCACATATTACACATTTTTCTTTTTCTTAAAATGAATACAAACAAACATAAAATAAAAACTAAAAGTATAAAACAAAAAAGGAAACTAACTATATACCCACCCAC
>OMKY01253265.1:0-10914 GCA_900302395.1 Bregmaceros cantori
TGAAGTTTAAACGTAGCTTGCTGTGTGGTTGAAGTTTAAACGTAGCTTGCTGCGTGGTTGATGTTTAAACGTAGCTTGCTGTGTGGTTCATGTTTAAACGTAGCTTGCTGCGTGGTTGATGTTTAAATGTAGCTTGCTGTGTGGTTGATGTTTAAACGTAGCTTGCTGTGTGGTTGATGTTTAAACGTAGCTTGCTGTGTGGTTCATGTTTAAATGTAGCTTGCTGCGTGGTTCATGTTTAAATGTAGCTTGCTGCGTGGTTCATGTTTAAATGTAGCTTGCTGCGTGGTTCATGTTTAAATGTAGCTTGCTGCGTGGTTGATGTTTAAACGTAGCTTGCTGTGTGGTTGATGTTTAAACGTAGCTTGCTGTGTGGTTGAAGGCAGGTGAGGAGCACCAGAGTACGAAGGAGAGCTCTGCATACCTGGAGACACTCACTCAGAAGGCTGTGCAGCTCCAGAGGGCGCTCAACCAGATCTTCAACAACAACACCGCCAGCTCCTGCCCCGCAGCACCAAAGGTAGGAAATTATCATCTTTTTACTAGGCCTATGCAGTCGTCTCCGACTGCTGAAGGTATATCCCCGAAACCCAATGCATTTTTTGTTTCCATTTCCACTCCTCGTAAAATTCCGCAAAATTCTGTTCGTTTTCAGTTTCCGTTTTCGTTCCTTGAACCGGTTCGGAGGCCTGGCTCCCGGTCCGCCGACCTGTAACCAATCCCCAATATATCCATAAGGAAAACTTTGCATGAAAGTAAATAAATATAATAGAATAAATAATATAATATAAAATAATAAATACATTCTTCTAGGAGTGCAACAAACGATTATTTTAATAGTCGATTAGTTTCCGATTATTAAAACGATTAGTCGATTAATCGGTTAGATGTTTGCTTTACAAAAAAAATCCCCAAATATTCACAGCAAGCAACAATTACAAGAACTCAATCGTGTCAACAACTTGACAAATTTAGTTCTTCATAAGAAACAATTGAGTGACTTTCTCCGGCACTTTGATGGGTTTCATCATATTCCTGTTTTTTATCAATTCTATCCATTTAATATTTCATATTTTCAGAAACAATATCTACTTTGCACGGACCAATAGAGGGCAGTTTCACCACAAAACTGCTGACAATAACACTGATTCAAGTCTTTGGCGATTATTAAATTAGTGGCCGATTAATTTTATAATCGATTAGTCAACGGTTCGTCGATTAATCGTTCATTCTTCCATCTCCTTACAGTTATCTCCACCCAGCCTAGCGCTGATCCTCCAGCAACTCAACATCACCTGTGGCATCCTGCTGATCCCGCTCAAGTAAGGATGGGCAGTAACCCATTACATTTACTCAGTTACTATTTTTGTGTACTTTTGGAGTACTTTTTTTTCACAAGTTACTTTCCACTTTTACTAGATTTGACTAAAATACAGCTCAGTTCAATAACCTCAAACTTTTTTTGAGGTTATTGAACTGAGTGCATTCACAATTCTACGATCACTAAGCATAATTGAACGTCTCATTCATGTTCACCTAAAATATGAAGGAGTTCATGAACTGAAAGTTCGGGTACAACACTGTCTAAATATATACATCTCTATATCGTTGAATCAAACTCATGTTACAAATCTGATTCAAGACTTCCTCTAATAAAGTCATAAATATGATATAATTAGTTGGGTCTTTCGACCTAAACTCCATTGAAACGGAAGGTCGGAACTTAGGTCAATATTTTTTCCCTAATCCGTTCGTTCCGAACAGAAATAGAATTATAATGCTTCTGGTTATGCGTTCCACCGATAAATTGACGTTGCCGAAACGGTAACGTCAAAGAAAATATTGTTCCCGGGACGGTTAATCGAGTCGGGGGCCATAGTAGCTGAATGCGGCCTCTCCAAGTGCTCTGGAATTAGCTTGTGATACGGTTAAGAGCTCTGCGCTGGTGGACTTCAAGTCCCGCGGGCGGCTGGTATGGTACAAGCAGTTGAGTATGGAGGGGCGATTATTTTTAGCAGCAAGACAGATAGACAGAGAGGGCAAGTAATGAAGTACAAATAAGTACTTAAGTACAGCACTCAAGTATTTTTTCATGCATCTGTACTTTTTTCCTCTGATGACTTTTTACTTGTACTCAGATTTTTAAAAGAAATATCTGTACTTCTACTCCTTACTCTCCCCAAAAGACGCTCGTTACTTTTTTTGCGCACCGATGGCGGTAGGGATATGTATATTGTGAAAGTCCCTCTTTCAAGTCTCAAGTCCTTCTTGGGCAAGTCAAGTCAAGTCCCAAGTCAACTCCAAATCAAGTCACCATTAACATGCTGTCATTTTAGCTCCAGAATCTGGTTTTAATAACGTCAAAAGCAAGCAATAGTTTATAATAAAATTGTTTGCTTATTTTGCTATTTTGCTTTATTAAACTCTAGAGCTAAAATGACAGCACGTTAATGATGACTTGACTTGGAGTTGACTTGGGACTTGACTTGCCCAAGGAGGACTTGAGACTTGAAAGAGGGACTTGGTCACATCTCAGCAGATCCCTGCTCCTCCTGGTAACCTCCATGTCTCCCTATCTCTACAGCCAGGACCAAGTGGCCTGTCTGAAGACCGACTTGACGACACATAAAGTGGACGGACTGAAGTAACAACATTGATGAACAAATGTCCTGCTGTCTCAAGGTCATCAAGGACTGAGGAACGGTGGTGATGATGCTAACCAGGGCTCCGAACCGGTTCAAGGAACGGAAACGGAAACCGAAAAACGAACAGAATTTTACGGAATTTTATGAGGAGCGGAAACGGAAACGAAAAAAGATTTCTTCAACTGTTCCGGAACACAAACGGAACATTATGAAATCGACAGAACCGGTTAAAAACATTTTTTTTCTGTTCTTTATATATTTGAACATATCCTATGTCTGGGAGACTATTTCTAGTTGTGCATCCATCCAACTTTCACTGTCAGTCATCAAGCCCCATGCATCTGGGGCTCCATCTTGTGGACAGACGAGGAAGCGAATGTAATGGCATTAATACAGTTACGCTGAAGTTTGAAAATCCGCCAAATATTTTTTTGTAAGACTATATCTAAACTTAACATTGCACAATATGAGGAACTTTAAGAACGAACACAATTTTTGCGCTCCGATCCTAATATGAATACATACCGTGTATGTATGTTCTGCATGCTTTGTGTTGCCTGTCACTTTGTTACTACTCATCCTACTGAGTGTGGAACTGCTGAACACACTATTTCCCTATTGAGACGAATAAAGTATTCAAATTCTCCTGTACCTGTTTCTCTCTGTTTTTTTCTGTTCCCTATATATTGGAACATTTCCTATGTCTGGGAGACTATTTCCGGTTGTGCATCCATCCAACTTTCACTGTCAGTCATCAAGCCCCATGTATCTGCGGCTCCATCTTGTGGAAAGCGAATGTAATTCAAACCCGGTTTCACGTTAATACAGTTAGGACAGACGAGGCAGCGAATGTAATGATGTTAATACAGTTGCTTCGGAGTTTGAAAGTCCACCAAATATATTTTGTACAGAAACTATATCTAAACTTAACATTGAACAATATAAGGACCTTCAAGAGCGAACCAAATGTTTGTGTTTTCCAAACCGGTTCAGGACCAATATTTTGGTGGTGGAACAGTTCCCGAGAACGAACACGTAAAATACAGACCTGCCTGAACCGTCTTGAAAATAATTCAGTTTTCACGCCCTGCTGTTTACATGTATTCTGGCTGTAACAAATGCTGGCTGTAGCTCCCTGCAGACGAGGGTTAGTCTCCCATGATGCAGCAGCTCTCAGGCCCCGAGCCAAGCATCCCTGAGCGTGTCCTTGTCTATTTGTACTGTCCGCGCTTCACGTCGCGTCCCTCCACCAGCAGACCGGGCTCCTCGCTGACTCTCCTCCCTGCACCATAAGTCACACACGGCTGGTGATGGGGCAACACTCTTAAATCCGATCATTTCGATTTTGCACTCGGGGCAAAGTTTGCATGGTGTTAACAACCTACCGAGGTCCTTGGATGTTACGTATTAGACGCTATCGTGGTAAAAAAAAAAAAGAAAATTGACACATCTTTATTGTTTATGTTGTTACATATGCAAGTCCATCCTTGTGCCGTATGGCTCCCTTGTCTACCAGTGCAAAAATAAAATAAAATAGTAAAGCAATCAGCGACTCATAACAAATGACTAAAAATTCAACTTAAAGCCTTAACTGTGGCTTTGTGCCAGTCAGTTAGACCGCTTCATTCAGCCCCATACACTCTTGTGCCTGTGTCTCAAAGTGCACGCAGCTGTCGTGGGATCGATTCCCGTCTCTGGCATATGTATGCTGTAGGTCTGCTTGCCAGCTGTCTCGTCCCACCTTCACACTAAGCCTGTTAATGAAAATAAAAAACAACTTTAAACTTGCTTATAACATAAAACCATTTGTATTGACTATAAGGCTAGTTCATTTCATGCTGTATAGAGTAGAATGCCTGGCGGATTTCTGTACAAAGAAATTAGTGCGTGGTTGTTTATGAAACATAATCCATCTTTTATTTGAGTTATGAGTTTATTTCAGTGATGTGAGCAACACATCACGACAGTCTTCTGTGTGTGGTTCTTGTCGTTTGTGAGACAACACACCGATGTAATCCAGTACAGTTGGGACTTGGTTGTGGTGAACGTCAACATTTGCTAAAATGTAATGTAGTCGAGTGCGCTTGTTGTTTGTGAACAGCACACCGCTACAATCTCATCGTTGTTATGTGTGAACATATGTGTGAGGCTAGAATTGCTATACTCTGTGAAAAGTGTGGGGCTTTTTAATCATTAGTGAACCGCCCATCTCTACCCGCTGCAGCTGTGTGGAGCAAACACCTGTGGTGTGTGATGGGCAATTCCCAGAGCAGCGCGAGCTCAATCAGCCGTCAAATCACATGCGCTCCGAGCAGCTGTAGACACTAAGCACCACGCGGCAGAAAGCGCAGCCTCAGCAACTTTTAATTCTGACTTTCCCAACCGTGCCCCTTTCCATGTAAACTCTGTGACACAACCTCCCAAGTAAGAAAGAAACACTTCGTAACTCCTGTGAGTCCTGTCTTTTTTGTTTTTTTTTATTTTTATTTTTCCTCATAGACTGTATATAAAGTAGACGCAGCGTGCATGACGTCATCCCATTGCTTTCATCAAAGATTTTGGTGCCCGCCGACTGCGCGCTGCCATTGTTGAAAGTACCTGTATTACCGGAGACAAAGAGAGATGGAGAGAGCTATACAGTATATGAGAGAGAGGCACCCCACACACGACTTCTTCCCGTAGGGCTCAGTTTTAGTAGACTAGGCTCCCCCCCATACCAACCCGGAAGTAGGCACGGACATCAAAACGAACGCGGTGTCCATTTTTATAGACAGTCTGTTTTTCCTTCTGCCATTTCTTTTGTCATTTCTAATCCAAAGAACCATATTTGTATTTTTTAAATTAAACATTTTTTTTTGTAAAATGTGTTGAAGTTTTTCAGTCTGCAAACATATGTAAGAAACTACACAGCAGGAGTTTTAAAACATTTATAGCTGGTCAGCGGAGCTTCAAAACGGCCATCTTTGTCTTCCTTCACGCTGAAAATTAGCGGGCAAACACGCTGAGCAAAACGCGGTACCACGTCGCACGTAGTGCTAGAGTTATTCTGATTTACGAATTAATTAATACATGCCTCCAAATTTTAGTAAGGTGTGTGGGGCCGCAAGTCGCTGCAAGATAACTTTTCTGGGGAAAAAAAAAAAAACCTGGAGAGTCGTCAGCAACACTTTGAGAAGAAAAAAGAAGGACAAAAAAAGTATCCTGTGGTTGGAAAATAAACCAGTTTGCTCTAATAATAACTGCCTGACAAATATGCCGTGGTCCATTGGCGTCTGTCGGTGCATGGAGGTAAACACGCAGCCTTTGATCTGTGCTGTAACGCTGTTAGCTAACCGCTAACACGTCGCTGAAAACACCACATGGCCGCAGTCGCACAAACGTCAGCGGGCGAATGCACTGCACTCGCTTCCCAAGCCAGAGGGCCTGGCGTTTTACGTGCACACACATGGTGGTGTGTGTGTCGATGTGCACGCACCTGCGTGTGGCCTTTCAGGCGTGTTTGCATGTGTGTGTGCGTGTCGCTGAGTATTCAGTCACTGTTGACCAGGGCTCCGAACCGGTTCAAGGAACGAAAATGAAAACCGAAAACGAGCAGAATTTCACGGAATTTTACAAGGAGCGGAAACGGAAACGAAAAAAGATTTCTTCAACTGTTCCGGAACAGAAACGGCAATCCATGTTTATTTCTGTTCTCTATTTATTTTAGCGTATCCTATGTCTGGGAGCCTGTTTCCTTCCACTTCACTGTCAGTTATTAAGCGCCATGTATCTGGGGCGCCATCTTGTGGACAGATGAGGAAGTGAATGTAATGGCGTTAATATAGTTGCCTCGAAGTTTGAAAGTCCACCAAATATATTTTGTATAAAAACTATCTAAACTTAACATTGAACAATATAAGGAACTTTAAGAACGAACTAAATGTTTGCGTTCCGAACCGGTTCAGGACCAATATTTTGGTGGTGGAACAGTTCCGAGAGCGAAAATGTAAAATATAGACCTGCCTGAACCGTTTGGAACGGAAGGTTTTAAAAAATAATTTCGTTTTCAAGTCCTGCCACATACTTTTCCCTCAACATACTTTTTTTAGAGTGATCATTTGCATTCCATTCATTTTATTTGGCTGAATGCGATCTGAAAGGCCCCCGATTTTCAATTCAATTCAATTTTATTGATGTCCCCCGAAGGGGCAATTCATTTTGCAACCAGACAGGGTCAACACACATCGCAGTTCACTCATTCATACACAGACATTAAAGCACAAACAGTCCAGAAGTTCAGTGGAGTTGTTGGGTGACAACTGCTCTACAGACATATGTAACTAGACCGGTAAGGATGAAAAAAGGAAGTTCAGTCCTATTGTTGGGTAGGACTGAATAAAAGAAAAGAGTAAAGAATAAAATGGATCTTGTAATATAAACTTCACACAGAAAGGACCTGTGCGGCTGGCTTTCGAACCCAGGACCTTCTAGCTGTGAGGCAGCAGTGCTGACCGCTGCACCACTATGCCGCCCCCCCAGGTGGAGGTATGCCAAACACTTGAGGAGAGCAATTTATGTAATTTGTTCCTGACACACGCATTCTATTATAATCGCTGTTTGGATTCTACTTGGGTGCTGATCTTAGCGTGTGCTCATTCCAGTTCTGTTTCAGCGACCCTGGGATCTCCTTTTCTCTCTCCAAGCCCACCACATCAGAGCCTGCCGACGCTCTTGGTGGTGTGACATGAAAAATCAAGTTATTTTTTTCCGGCGTCAGCGCCGTTTTTCCATCTTTATTGGATAGGATTAGATGGAAACCGGGTTGAAGAGATCGGGGGTAGACATTGCAGACAAGTCGACGAGCGTAGTCGAACTTGCGACACTGCGGACGCTGCGATAGTGTCCATAACCACTCGGCCAACGCGGACCCCACCACTCGGCCAACGCGGACCCCAGAAAAATCATGTTTTAAAAGGGTTTCTTTGTTTATAATAGCCATGGGAAGTCATAGAAGACCATTTAAAACTCTATTCTGGTCGTTTTGTGGTTGCTTCACAATATTTGCCTCATGTGGACATTGTGAGGTCCTCCCAGATTTCGGTTTGTTTTAAAATTGTGGAATTTGTGAATTCCACACAAGTTCCACAATTCCACAAATTCTTCGTCCTACCACATTTGATTAATGATTATTCATTGATGTTAAGCATGTACATTGGTACAATAGAGTCACTACATCTCTCTGTAAACAATTATGTCGAATAGCCAGATTTATTGTGTCGTCCAAATGTTGTTTTGCAAATGTGTCTCGGGTGGAAAGAATGCCGTCTGAACAGAAACACGACAAATCAGCCCCCGGGATTGCCCCCGGAACCAATCCGCCCTAAAGCCAGGACGAGACCCGTGCTAAATTCAAATTGCGGTTTGAATGCAGCCTTCGACGCCTCTCCAGAGATCCTAATCAGCCCGCAACATTAGCGCGTGTGTCCGTGTGTCAATGCAAGACATTTTTGTTTTCTTTTTATTATTTCCTACAGCAGGAAGTGAAAAATCCCTTATCGCATTAATAACATGGCTGGCAGCGAGGATCAGGAAGATGGGGAAAGCAGACAAACTGTGTTTGGACAGGATCACTTCCAGCGAGAATGAAGCAAGCCCTACCTCAGCCTGGCGTACAGGAGGTCGACAGTTGTTTCAACTCAGAAGGAGATGGTGATGTGATGAAATAGAACTTTAAAATGTATCACTTTAACACACAACACAGCTGCACATATAGAGGAGTTCGGGGGGCACCTCCAGTCTCATTTACGTGCAGTGTATTTGGCTATTTTTCCAACATTTGTGGTGGTAACTTGCGATGTGCTATTCCTCACCCAAATGTTATCGTGCGGATATGTGACCCACAAACGCATGATTCAATAAGCATGCGTGAGACCTGTTCCATTGTCTCATTCCTTTTGGAAGAACTAGTAGAAGCAGCCAGCCTATTGGTCCAGAAGAACACGTGACCACTCGGTGAGTAACTTCAAGTAGCATTTTGACTGTATTTCATCAATAGTTATACAAAAAAGTTGACAAAGCAAGAAGAGTGATGTGTAACTGGTCACAGAGCGGCATCTAGTGGTTGGATTTTTAATTGGTGTGCGTTTTGTGTGTTTTTGTGTCCACGTATCGCAGCCTTCTACCAGACTTTATATTCATACATATAGGCACCGAAAGTGACCTGCAGAAGCGTGGGACAAAATGACTCCCCTTTCGCACGTAAACTCGTCTATAAAAGATAAAACATCACGGTGTAAATATAAAAGCAGTGGTGCCACTAGATGGTGTTGTTCTCTCCTCCATCTGTTAGCTTGCATTATGTTCGCAGCACGCTATTAAAGATTATTGGCAGAGTGGTTATAGAGTGCGATCCCCAGACCGTAGGTCGAGCAGTGCCGAGGGTTCTCATCCCCTTTCCGACTTTTCTGCGATGTCTCCCCCAACTCTTCATCCCAGTTTCCGACTCAATCCTATCGCTATCTCTCAAATGAAGAATGAAAAAAAATAATAATTAAATAAAGAAAAAAAAACATTGTTGTCCACTGGCTTAGTTAAGGCCAGCATGACACAGTTCTCATGCACATCCACCCCGAAAATCGCTTCTCCACAAGGTCAAATCGTCCTGGCCAGGCCCGGTTTCAGGACCCGTTGAGATGTGGGTCCAGAATCTAGCCTTCCTTGGCCACATTTACTGGTCGCCGATTGGTCAAACCAATCCAAGCCAATCCCAGTCTGGCAGGCATCAATAGAACAAAAGTAGGAGGTATCACCTGCCACCTGCTACCTTTGTTTTGCTTGATGACTGACAGTGAAAGTGGAAGGAAACTGTCTTCCAGACATACGATATGCTAAAATAAATAGAGGCTGTGTCCGAAATCGCTCCCTAACCCCTAGCCCCTAGCCCCTGGATAGGGCACTGACTATATAGTCCACTCAATCTCAGCGACGACATTTCGGACACTAGAATCGGCACTGTTAACTTACGTCACCGCTGTAGCATAGTGACGTCATTGCCTGTCGGCATTGGCCGTAGCATTCGCATGTTTCTTTTTTTATAATAAATGTATACTTTATCACAGAAAATCAATTGTACTCACATTTATAATTATTTGCCGTCCTCCATTGTTTTTGTTTTGGAGCGCCAGCGTCGTCTTCTTCTACGTTTTAATTAGTGTCATGCGTCTTGCAATGCATTATGGGTTATATTGCTCCGTCTAGGGTACATGCGATGCTCACTACATTTCGCGGTGCATTGTGGGATACTTTCAGTGCACTATCTAGGATACATGGAGAATTCGGACACCCCTACAAAATGGTGTGCGCCCCATATAGTGCACTATATTGGGTTAGGGGGCGATTTCGGACACAGCCAGTGTGTGTGCTTTGACCATTTCCATGTTGTGTCATGTCTAAAAGGTACATTTTTTGTAGAGGAAAAGCAATATTTATGGAATATATTTCATCTTCCAAAATATCCCAATATCGAAACACAATGGCTGTGTCCGATATCACTCCCCATCCCCCATATAGTGCACTATATGGGCCGCACACCATTTTGTAGGGGTGTCCGAAACTCCATGTACCCTATATAGTGCACTGAAAGTATCCCACAATGCACCGCAGAAAGTAGTGAGCATTGGATGTACCCTAGATGGAGCAATATAACCCATAATGCATTGCGAGATGTTTTAAAAATGACCTAAACTTTTAAAAAATGGCGCGGTGGGAGTAAATAGCGACCAACCACGGTAAATAGTTATAAATCTGAGTACTTCTGACTTTTTTTGGTGATGATTGTTGAATTTTATAATTATATTGTATAATAATTTTCAACGGCGCCAACTCTAGTGTGTCCGAAATCTCGGCTGTTGCTGTGGAGTGCACTATATGTGAGTGCACTATATGGGGGTTAGGGAATAGGGGATAGGGAACGATTTCAGACACAACCAATATTAACATAAGTAGATAGATAGATAGATAGATAGATACATAGGTAGATAGATAGATAGATAGATAGGTAGATACATAGGTAGATAGATAGATAGATAGATAGGTAGATAGATAGATAGATAGATAGATAGGTAGATACATAGGTAGATAGATAGATAGATAGATAGATAGATAGGTAGATACATAGGTAGATAGATAGATAGATAGATAGGTAGACACATAGGTAGATAGATAGATATATAGATAGATAGATAGATAGGTAGATAGATATATAGATAGATAGATAGATAGATAGATAGAT
>OMKY01253270.1:2743-15099 GCA_900302395.1 Bregmaceros cantori
GAAGCTGGGCTTCCCTTGCAGTCTTAAAGAAATCGCCCCTGATATATATATATATATATATATATATATATGAAATTTCTGACACTGAAGTCAAAATTATTATAACAATATTATTATTATTCTAACTGGCAATAAAGTGATTCTGATAAAGTCAAAAGTACCATATTTTCCAGACCAATGAGCGCACATCTCTTAAAGCTAGCTCTAAGAGCTAAAAAATAGTTATATAAGCCGCACCGGCCTAAAGGCGCGGCCATTTACTGAAATTAATATTTAGTTTAACTGAACAGAACAGAGCTGATCAGTCTCCGAACGGAGCCTGAAAACAATGTTGCTTGTCATAACAATGGCAAAACAAAACTGCTTTACCCTTCGTCACTGACAAGATAGATAATACAACCACAACAACGAAATTGAAAAGTGACACTCAATCCCTTCATGCAGGCAAACAGTGGAACACTAACACAATCATAGAAACAATGAAATAATTAAAATCCGAAATAAAAACATACTGAACTGTGGCGAGTTCAGTGTTGTTCTCTGTTGTGGCCCTCTGCGCGCTAATGTTCACCCCGGCTCTGCGCGCTAATGTTCACCCCGGGTGACATTGATGTCCATGCTACGTGAAGCGGGACTATTCCTTCTTGTGAAGTGGGTCTACTCCTTCGATGGCCTTCAACTTAAATGCGGCATATTTTGTTTTCCATGATGATTCATAAACAAACGCAAAGAAATACTATCGTAAAAATCTGTGCCATCCGGTAGAAACTTCCCAGGACACGCTTACTACAGAGCTCTGACCTGCTACAAACTAGGTGGGTGTCCCACGCGCCATCTTGGATAGGATCAGGGAGGTTTTCAAATGTGACTTTAAGCGGCATATTTTTTTTCCCTTTTATGCTTATTCAACGCACTGGTGGAAAAAAAATAAAACAGAATAGCCGCACCGCCTCATAAGCCGCCTAGTTCAAAGTGAGTGAAAAAAGTTGCGGCTTATAGCCCGAAAAATATGGTTAGAACAATTTGCCGTGGTCGGTAGTTATTGACTCCCACCGTGCCATGTTTTGTAGTTTGTAATTTTTAATCTCTCGCAATGCATTATGGGTTATATTACTTTGTCTACGGTCTACATCGATGCTCACTACTTCTCGCGGTGCATTGTGGGATACTTTGCTAGTGCGCCCCCATTAAGGGCACTGTATCTACTGCAGCGTCCGCAGTGCCGCAAGTTCTCCTCCCCTATCAAATAAAGGTGAAAAAAATAATGAAAGTTAGGGTATTCATATAATTATACTTTAAAGACGAATCTGCCTGCTATTCAATAGAAGAATGTGTTATTGTTGTTGTTCCTTTTAAGAAGTAGATATTGTGTTGTGTTTCTTCATTATGTTATGTTCCCCTTTTTGATGTGTCACAGCGTGTTGGACTCTCACATTGGACTGTGAACTGGTGGCAACGTGCACCAGGGACTGTGCAACAACTTCGCCACTGTTTTCTGTTGCTGGCAGATCCTGTACTTTTTACATTGACTTAAGCAGATTTTTGGATTGGTACTTTGTAGAATTTGTAAGTTTTTGTAGAAATATATTTTACTTGTACTTAAGTAAGACATCGGGGCAATTTTGCCATCTCTGGTGGTGTCTGAATGTGTACTTAATTTCCCGACTGGGTTTGCTGGAATATTAAAAATTCCAATTGAGATGAGCTGTGCACAAACCCAATTTTTAAACAATTGGTACAATCAAGACACTGTAAGACATTTGTCCCTCCCAGCAGTCCAATTGGCCACAGACTCACACACACACACACACACACACAAAGAGGTCAGTTTGATCTTGTATGAGCTGCAGCTCATCCTGAGAATTTCCACTCTCCTTGTGGCAACATGCTAACAGATAAATTATAATGATGATAATAATGTACCAGACTGATTAGCTGACCTCCTCACCAGAAGTGATAAGGATGTCATGGGTGGATGGTGCGCATAGCGATGCATGCAAATTAAGTCTGAAACTCTGTTCAATTTCAAATGCAGCTGCTGAATCCCAAAAAACACAACCTCTCCCTCCCAGCTTTGCAGTGTGTGATTCCCCCCTCCCGCATTTTTATTTCCCAAAATCATTGATTTAATTTTGGTGGCCAATTCAGTTAATGTATTTGTATTTGAAGCTTGTGCTCTAATTTCTATTTTAACAATCGATTAGTTGCCGATTATTATAGGGATTAATCGACTAATTTGTTGGATCATTTTTCCTTACCCCAAATTCTTACAGCGAGCAACAATTACGAGAACGTAATCTTGTCAACTTGAAATCTAGTCAAATTTGGTAGACTTGTGCTCCCACTTAATAGACAAGTTCAAAAAATAACACAGCGACGTGACTGGCATGGGAAGTCCTATTGCAAGTAGATATTTTACGACCTTAAGAGCTGAGCCGCTGCAAGCCGCTCTCTCTTCGGCCGATTTCTGCGCCATCTACAGCGACCCCTAGTGATCACACCCTTTACATACAGTTGCACTTAAGCAGGCAAGTGTGTGCGTGTCCCCACGGGCTATTGTCTGCCATAGTCCAAGTGAAGTCCTAATGGTTCTCTCCATGTTTCCCTGAGCCACTAACCTCTCACATTGGGCCGCATGCGTCTGCTCGTGCTTGTTCTTGTCCTGTAAGAGGCCCCACCTGTGAACTGGTGGCAACGTGCACCAGGGACTGTGCAACAACTTCGCCACTGTTTTCTGTTGCTGGCAGGTGGCCAGAATGGAGTGTACTGCAGAAACAAAAAGCAACAAATAGTTTTATTTCAAATGAATGCATTGAGTGAATGAATTAATTGTATTTTAGGACTGGGTTTGCTGGAATATTAAAAATGCCATTGAGATGAGCTGTGCACAAACCCTCAGTAGCAGTGGGGAGGGCGGTTAAAAATATTTTTAAACAATTGGTACAATCAAGACACTTTAAGACATTTGTCCCTCCCAGCAGTCCAATTAGCCACAGACTCTGGTGGAGGTCGGGCGGCCACCGGGGCGGGAAGTGACGGACGCTGGGAGGGAAAGGCAGAGGAAAAAGATGGCATTCATGGAAGGAAGGCAAGCAGACAAAGCGGAACAGCAATCTGTTCCTGCAGGCACGGCCGTGCTTGCATCTCAATGGCGTCTGAAGGAGATGAAGTGGAGCAGCTCTATTTGTCTCCGTGACAGCAGCTGTGGGCAGAGAAGATTGTATGATCAGTCACGTTCCTGTGAACGTTATCGCTTGTTTTTGTCCACTGTATGAAAAAATAAAAGGCGCGGGGAACAAAATCATTGGTGGCTGCTTGTGAGGGAGCTGCCATTGTGGGTAGATGGGTGGGGGGACTGCGAAGGACAAGTAATGGGGGGGCGCTGATGTATCCTGGCAAGCCAGAACAAATGAATCGTCCATGCATTGCACTCGACTAGACCGATCATTATCTACGCCGGGGCGGAGCCAGATTATGTTTTCACCTGCGTTGGTTTGTCCCTTCGATAACTGGAAAAAGTTGAGCATGGATCTGGATGAAAATTTCCAGAGTTGTGCGAAATGATGAAAGAAACAAGTGATTCAATTTTGGTGCATTTCTCTAGCCTCTGCGTGGACATGCAATGTCAGCGTCTAGCGGCGCGCGATGCGTGGACGATGCGTTGGTGCTGGCTTGCCAGGCTACTGCTCTACAAGCAGGTCGCCACACATACTGCTAGCACTAAAAGTAAAAAAAAAATTCTACCACTACGGCACAGGTTTGCAATGAGTGCTTCTAGTTTGGTATGGATTAAGCAGGCACGAAAAAAAATTGAAAAAAAGTGTAAAAAAAATGAATTTACCAAATCACAGCGCAGTAGGTGCGACAAGTGGCATGGAGGGCCACGTCTTCCTTCGAACAAGGCCCCCCTTTAACGGGTCGCTGATTGGATCACCCGAACGTGGACGGCAATCTGATTTGCTTGCCTGGTTGGTCCAGACCCACCGGACTGCCCAGTTGCTGGCCATGCGTGGATCCCAGGCTAGATCTCAAGACGAGTAATGAGTCAGGGGCACGGCTATGAATGTTACTAAAAAACAAAAAATGATTGATACTGAAATTATGCTTTTCCCTGACCTCGTGTCTGTGTCCGTGCACCCCTGCAAGTACTCATGTACAGCAGTACTCATGTATCAAGTACTCCGTACCGTAGCCTCATCGACCCAAACGGGAACTAATCTCTTCCAAATTTCTCCCTATTTAAATCCAAGATTTGACTTATTACACAACCAAAGTTTGGGTACACAAAATCAAATGCAGTGTTTTTATTTGTCTTTATTTGTCGAGTAATCGGCAGGGACTAACCCGTTTCACTGTTTTGTCTGTCCTCTGCTCAAACAGTGTTTGATATATTTGTCTATTACGTTGCTCCCAATGATTAAAACTATGTTATAAGCTAAAGAGCATTGCAGAGTTGGCTCTTCGATGCTAATACTCAAATATAAAATTATATTAACTGGTGCAACTTGGAATGCTTGGTGCACTTCCGATGATGGGAGGAATGCATATTGAATTTGTATATATT
This sequence comes from Bregmaceros cantori, assembly GCA_900302395.1. NCBI lineage: Eukaryota > Metazoa > Chordata > Actinopteri > Gadiformes > Bregmacerotidae > Bregmaceros > Bregmaceros cantori. Next base: position 7,308 of record OMKY01253270.1, read on the forward strand.
TCTATTTCCCAATAAATTGTTTTAACAAATCCGTCCATGCCATGCATTTTAATTTTGAAGACTTGCACTCCACTGCACTGACAAATCGCAGGAAGTTCCCTCTGATTGCCTTGACTGTGGGGCCATGCGTAAAGTCAGCCAATTACTTGATGTGATCTCTGTCCAAGCGACCAACCAATCGACAAAATGAAAAACAGGATGCTGCTCTCCGGTTCGCTGGTCCTTTTTTAATAGCGGCGAGTTGATTGACCAACTGTGACAATGAATCGATGACTATGTAAAAGCTTTGATTGATGTCCGTGTATAATAGGATTGACTTGGGCCACAGATCCAGCAGGTTAAATATTAAAAGAAATGTAAAAGGCATCTTCTACAACCAGGGTCGGGGACAATTGATTTTAAAATCAATCCCTTACAGTTTCAAATTACTCATTCCAAATTGTAATAGAGCTATTGCATGTGACATCACGGCTTGGCGGCGGCGGCAGACATTTTGGTGGTATCATGTACGGTGAAGTATACTTACGGTTAAGTGGAATACCTTACCTCTTCACGTCCATTGTATAGGGGCAAATACAATGGACGTAGTCAGACTGTCATCTGCTGGTGATCGCATATTATCCTGGAATTAATAAAAATATATTTTAAAAAATGGAACACTTTACACTCTAAGGAGGATTCTCCTACATGCACATTTACAAGTCACAACGCTGGGCTTTTTTCAAATGATGTTACAAGCGCAGGTAATCTTGTATTCTTGGCCAATGCAACAAAAATCTAGATTACATATTTTAAAACGTAATGGTTAGGGAAGTTGGTATTTGTATTGTAATATAATTACTGCTCTCTGATTACATGTAGTGAGTTATTACCAAGACCAATTTTTGAGAATCTTTACAAACATATACAGAATGTTGTCTCTCCTGTCCATTCAATATTCTTTCATTTAGGCCTTTACCTCACATAAAAGGTGCTGCTGCTGTGACAAAGGGGGCGCATGTGGGAAGGAAACTTGACATAAAACGTGCTTCTGCATCAAAATATTGAATTTGGGTTGACCTAGTGAGCATGGCCAACAGACAAGAAAACAAGTGAGCAAAGATCTGGAGCAGGTGTGTCAAACATACAGCGTTCAATGAGATTTTTTTTTTCTAAAAAATGTATTTGAAATTGAAATGCACTCAAAGTAAGTGGTCATAAAAAGTACTGTCTCTCTACGTATATGGTCCTGTGAGTTGCACAGTCGGGTACTACAGAAGAAAGAAGCAAGGCTTTTCTGTAATGTCCCAAAAACCTGAGGAATAAAACAAACACACTCTTGCATACGCGCATGTAGTGTCTCCTCATCTGAAACTTACCCATTTTAAAATTGCTGCAATGGCTCCCCATCGCTTTCAGGATTGATTAAAATACTCATTAGTCTTCAAATGCGTGTACAATCTTGCGTGTATCAGTCACTTAACTGATCTACTTCTACCATGTCATCCGCGGTGGACCCTGAGGTCCAACGGCTTTGGTCTCCTAATCATATCACTAAATCCAGTACACAAGATGGAGAGGCCGCTTTCAGCTACTATGGCCCTTGACTTTGGAACTGTCTGCTGGAGACCCTCAGGGCCTCGGAGACTGTTGTTTTAAAAAATAAGCTGAAGACACATTTCATTGACCTGGCTTTTAACTAGTACTTATTTTGTACTGTTCTTCATGAAAGGTGCTATGTAAGTAAATAGAGTTTGAGTTTCGAAACCACAACAGTGTCTTATGCATTAGCATTATTGTGTCAATACAAAAGCGCAAGAAGTGCAGATACTTGAAAAATCTACTTACTTAGCGTTATGGAGTATTAGTACTTCGTTACTTGCCACCTCTGGCGTTAACCGACAATGTCCCATATCAGTCTTCATTGCGGCGTGGCACAAACATATTTTGCACTTTCTTGCATGGCTGGGATTTCATGGGCTATGAACCAGTCAGAGCATGGCAGAAAACAGACTTTGATTTAGTAGCGCCCCCTCTTGGCCTTGTCTTGACCTTTGACCTGGAGAATGCTCCCTATGCTGCATGGGGCACGGTGATATCTTGTTGTTGTTGTTATGACTTCAGCATTGGGAATATGACTGTGGTTTTGGAATTCTAAAGTGCGGAGCGGTGATTCACGCACTCTCCTCCATCTGAAAGAGTTTTCTAAAAGTAGTAGAAAAAAGTTCTAGATCTAAATTTTAATAGAAGTCAGAGATTTCCTTCTGTTAGTATTTTGGCAACAAGTTAATACTATCTCAAAATGGGCATAGCTACCAGAGAGTGGGAAACATCATCTACCCTTTCACAATAACAAATTCTGCTGATTGGTGAATTGGAAGAAAGAAAGAAGGAAGAATTGGAAAAAATTGTCACAATTATCGATAATATTGCCGTGCACGCAAATTTGAACATATAATAACATGCCCATACTGCACACACATGCCTTTGTTTTTCAAATTTAAAAATATCAGCCCAATCACGACAAATAAAATGAATTTAGCTCCGGAACTAGCCTGTGCTAAATTTCTATTTCATGTTTGGATATGCAGGCATGTTGTTGTTCCCAGGCAACAACAAACTTGTTTTTTCATTGTGGAGACCATATACGAAACTGTTGGAGAACTACCATATGTATACTTCCTGAATGGACAATAAGGAGCTAACTATTGCTTGAACACTGGGATCATGAACACTTGTGTGAATTATGACGATAGGATGTATGGGTGTTTTTTCTTTTTGTTTTTTTGTCTTTGTCGGGGGAAATCATGTAAAAAAATGGAATGAAAATATTTTGGAAAAAAATGTAATAATAAAATGTGCCACCGGATGACCCAGGTGATGGCAGGAGTGTGCCTCCCAGCCCAAGTGGTCTGGGAGCTGGCATTCACAGAGTTGGGCGCATCATTGCGAATGCATGAAATACTTTCTACGCTATTCCCCAGGTGTCTGCTGCGTCAAGCCGCACCTATGTAAGTCTGTTTGTTGTGCACCTTTTGGACATTGCAGAAAAACCTTTTTCCCCACCAGAAAGTAGAGTTTTCTTTTTTATGTAACACGTTATTACGTTTCGATATGTCTACAGAATATTTGGCGGACATGTGTGCATTGTTTGGTTGGCACTTTTTTTTTTCATATCATATGTTGATATTGTTAGATGCGAAGGTATACATGGAAGCATACGATGGCAAAGAGATGGTATGTTAGAGGATGGAGGAGAGGATGGTAGAATATTGAACAGATTATTGTATCTGCCACAAGACGTGCTAGGCTTAGGCTGCTGTGCATTGTCAGATCTGCAGAGGAAATGTTCGGTCCGTCTGCAGAGTTGTTTTATTTCCATGTGATCTGTGAATCTTGGTGTTTGTGGTTTGGAATATTTCAATTGTGTTTCTTGCTGTTGTTGTCCAATTTACGCATTCAAGGCTGTGCAAGACTTCTGGCAGTATGTAATAGAGATGTCCCCATCGCGTTTTCTTGCTCCTAATCCAATCTCACTCCTTTGATTTTAAGGATCGGCCCATTCCGATACCCAATACCGAGTCCTGATAGCCAATACCAAGTCCCGATATTAAATCCTGATGCTGCAAAAATTGATACTAAAATAAACATGAAAAAAAAAATTTTTGGTCAAGAAATCTATAAACCATTATTGAAAATGGCAATTGTGCCTAATACGCATATAACCAATTTTTGTAGTATCAGTTTCGTCACAATACCGGTACCTTAAAAAAAAAAAAAGAATGGCACCCGATCTGAGAAGCGGATCGGGACACCACTAGTATTGTAGATTCATGTGGATTCATGTGTAAACATTGTGAAAATAGGGCGGCTTTCACTTCTAAATATTCTGACTAAGGCCCGCGTCAGTGAAGCGCAGTATCAATTGCATTTGTAATTGATTTTGCCTGTGCTCCCACTCCTTTCATATATTAGTTTTAATAAAACTAATAAAAATAAATACGACCCGCAATATAGATATATTGTTCCATTACCGTCCGACTTGGCACATCCAACATAATGCAGCCTTTCCATTGGTCCAGAAGAACATGTGATGTGTTCTGCAAAGGAAACTGCATGTTTTTCAACAACAGCAAGAGACTAATAGATCCAGTTTATTAGAGTGAATTATCGACAACAACCGTGGAAAAACAGGAAAACGTCTGGTCGAGTCCTCCTCATTCCTGTATGGAAAATATATCGTCACGGCCATTTCAAGACACTGCGGGACAACGGAGTTGTTTCTGAAAACAAGTAAGACGCTCTGATGTTATAATAATGGAAGTGTCACTCGGGTTAGTGAAAAAATAAATATATCCAATATGCTCGCGAAGTTCCTGTTTTCATTAGATATGTGGTGGGGTCGTCCCATGATGTCCGCTTGTTAGTCTGCTGTCAGTCCGTGTCCGCGTTCTTACCTGTTGACAGAGATGACAAAAGTACCCAAATGTCTTACTTAAGTAAGAGTAAAATACATTTGTGAAAAAACAACTCGAGTACGACAACAAACTACTTATCCAAATATCTACTCGAGTAGTGTTAAAAGTACATGCTCAGAAATGTACTCAAAAAGTATTTTTGAAAGTAAAAAGTACAAGCTCTAAAATGTACTGTAAGTATAAAGTATGTAATGTAAGTATAAAGTACAAAGTACTGAAAAGAAAATTGTATGTAAATTGCATTTTTTTCTATGCTAGTTTGTCAATGTTATTATTTGAATAAATTACTAACAACCTAGCCTAATTTAGCTTATATCTCAGGACTAAATGAAAACTACTTATTAACTTAATAACTGGGACTGTACTCGGTGCATCAGCGCCCCCTACTGGCTCATATTATGCATGTTATTCTACCCTGTCAATGTGCAAAAAAGAGAAAAAGTAACGAGTCTGTTTTGATAAATGTAAGGAGTAGAAGTACAGATATTTTTGTTAAAAATGTACTCAGTACAAGTAAAAAGTACTCACAGAAAAAAGTACTTCTAAAAGTACAGATACTTCAAAAGTTTACTTAAGTACAGTACTTGAGTATTTGTACTTCGTTACTTGCCATCTCTGCCTGTTGAAGTGCACCTGAATTACTTAAAATCGAGACCTAGCTTTTTGCTTGGATCTTTTGAGATTGTTTAGTCCGCTGTTTGCTGCACAGATGAATTCCGTCGCATTCAAAAATTTACCTCAGACTTTTTTGAAAAGTCCAATAGTCCGAATTTAACACTAGGGGTGCACAGATCATGTTTTTTTGCTCCCGATCCGATCGTGATCCTTTGTTTTTAACGATCGACCGATCCCGATCTCCGGTGCCGAGTCCCGATACCGAGTCCCGATCCCCGATACCGAGTCCCGATACAGACTTCTGATCCTGCAAAAATTGGTAGTACCCAAACTATTTGGCACAATTGTCAATTTCAATAATAATCAAAGTAAATAAACAGTCATTTGGCTCCCCAACTCATTTACCGATCCTGATCGGGACAAAGTCACGGGTCCCGATCCTTGGGAAAAAATGTCTGATCAGCCCCCAATCACCGATCTGAGGATCGGATCGGTGCACCTCTATTTAGCACTGCAGGCATTCGCGTCCAGAGATGGGCAGTAACGCATTACATTTACTCGGTTACAATTTTTTTGTGTACTTTTTTACTTTTGGAGTACATTTTTCACAAGTTACTTTCTACTTTTACTCAAGTAAATTTGAGGTGAAAAAAATACTTTTTACTGAGATGTCAGTAAAAAGTACTCGGTACATTAACTCTGCCTTTAGCGACACCCGTTGGGAACTGTTGGCACATATGTTGATGTCATATCTCTCTCTCGGGCGCTTTCTCTCTCGCTCGCTCTCTCTCTCTTGGTGTCTCTCGCTCTCTCTCTCCCACTCGGTCTCTGTCTCGATCTTTTTTTTTTCATTAATTTTTTTAATTCATTTTTGAAACTACTTAAGTACGTTTTTTGTGGAATACTTTTTTACTTTTACTTTGCATACGCAAACTAACTATTTGGATGACTACTTTTTACTCCTAATATTTTGCTGAGGTAACAATACTTTTACTTGAGTAATTTTTATGGCTACTCTGCCCATATCTGTTCGTGTCTCAGCACACAGTGATTTTAAAAACTGTTGAGTTGAGCTGCGAGCCGACAGCTGCTGGAAGCATTCCCCGTATAGACCTTCGCTCGAGGAACGAGATGGCGTCGTGTGATTAGCCCGCAGTGCCAATCTTTCGTTGGCCAAATGCGAATCAGATGTGTTCTCTCGTAGAAGTGTACTGAAGGCCAAGTCAGGGGTGGAACAGCTTTGGCAGTCGACAATGTTTACTCTTTTTATGCGACAACAACATTGAGGAATGCAGACCCCTGCATTACTTGATACGAGGCAAATTTCAACAGGCATTATGCTTATTTGGAGATGGCAGAGAGCACTGGAAAAACAATACAATCTGCTCGAGAGGGTTCTGCTAATGCCTCTCCGGCAGAGAAGTTATTTTAATGCTTTCTACAAACGGGGCAGTGTTGTCAGAACAGGACGTTGACTGACTTGCTGTTACTGCATTAAGAACTATTATTATATGAGGGGTAGGAAATATAAGTCTTGATTTCTTCCTACTCTTTTTGAACAGGTATTGACTCTTGAGGTACTTTGGTTATTTTAATCTTTTTAAATGTGTTTGTTTTTTTTAAGTTGATTTGCCTTGTTATTTTTTTTTGCATTGTAATACCTTCTCAGTTGTCTCTTTTTTTTTGTTTTTGACATGTTCAAATAAGCATTCATTCATTCATTATATCCCCGAAACATGGAGTGTAGGGGATGTAATGGTTTTGCATGTGCCGCCTCTGCGTCCGCCGCATTAAGATCCTTCATGTTAACTTTGAGAGGATAGATGGATTTGTCACAGATTTGGTGTATTCATGCTCTAGGGTATGCTCATGAACTGCATTTTGCAGGCCAACACTTACAAGATGGCTGAATTCAAGATGTTTGTTTGGGACTTGTTTGCGATTTAATCCTGCCACTTTAAAAAATGTTGTATGCCAAATTGCCAACACTATGGGAAGCACCCTGTACAAGGCTATCCCGTTTTGGGGATATCCCTTTAGCAGTCGGCAACTCGAATTCAGTCGACTGCATTCTAGTTGGACACCCTTTTCCGTTTCTTCTGGTTTCTCCTATGTTCTATTTTAATGCACTAGTCATGCACGCAAACCTACGTGGCCAACCGTTTATTGAAATTTGTCATTCTTGTTTGTCATTCTTGTAAAGAGCATGTGGTAGAAAAGTGCTGCATAAATCCAGAAATGTCATCGTCCAGTCTCTTCTTTCTTCGAATGACGAGTTCCGCGGGTAGTTCCGGTAAAATGTCTTGGCTTGGCTTACTCATTTTTGACCGACTTCCCAGTGAATGCAGCCATCCCATTGGTCCAGATAAATGTGACCAGACCGAGTGACTTCACGTCATATTTTCAAAATGTCAGCCCCCAATGTCAATTTTTGGCGCATAAACTTGATAGACACTTGATGATAGACACTTTAATTTTGGGTTGAGCATTGTGGATATTTTGGGCATTGGAACACACTGCTATTGTACTGATATTTTAGTTTACTACTTAATAATTACCAGTTACCAAAAATTAACAATTACCAAATAACACAAGACTGTGCCTTCATGTATTGTGTTGTGGGCTTACATCCTCTTTTACGTTGGTGGATTTTGTGCAATTCATTTCAAATTCACTTACAAAGTTGGCCGATGTCTGCCGTGCGGTAATTGGGACGAGAC
>OMKY01253278.1:0-20951 GCA_900302395.1 Bregmaceros cantori
CTTGCTGTCCACCCCACGGACATACTTCCGTTCCCGGGGCGACAGAGCCTTTGCGGCTGTGGCTCCACGGCTGTGGAACGCGCTCCCCATGAATCTGAGGACTGCAGCTTCTGCTGATGCCTTCAAGAGCCACCTAAAGACATTTCTTTTTAAGCAGGCTTATGAATAGAGCCCTCCCCCGCCCTACCCATCTTTATTTTAACCTTTTATCTATTTTTATCTACTCTATTTCACTTTATTTGCTTGTGTCCATTTACATTATGTACTAATGTCTGCATTTTTCAATGCCTTGTCTGTGAAGCGCTCTGTGGCTCATGCCTGAGAGGAGCGCTGTATAAATAAAATGCACTTACTTACTTACTTACTAGCTCTACTCTACAGTAGAAGCTGAATAATTCAGAGTAGCTACGTCACTACGAAGTTGTGTTAACCCAGAGTGGTAATTGAAAGGTATGGGAGTCCGAGGGGTTGGAAAAGCTAGCCACCCGCTAGTCAGCTGTTTGCTAGCTTGGACCATCACCAGACATTCATGCGGAGGGACAGCTCCTGGCAGGGCCATGTGATAGACCCAGCATGTGTGCTGGGTGCTTAGTCAAGAGGGTTGCCAGCTAAACCAAAATCCTATTAGAGGCAACAATCTTTAGGACTGAATCCTACAATTAACTAGAAGCACTCTGTCAGAAATATTATAGTTATACATAAAAATATATTTAGATATTTTCTAATAGCCACTCTGGCTCTCCGACCACAAGTTTAACAACATCTCATATTGAGTGGTCCTGTGTTATCAGCTGTAAGCTTGCGGACCTCAACTCCCAAATTCCACGAACTAAGCAGACACCTGCTTGCTAGCAAGTTTGGTTTCGAAAACGAAACCAAATATAAATAATACTTTTAGTGTTAGCAGTATGAGTGGCAACCCATTATCAAAGCGAGTAAAGTAGCGATTGAGGCCACCGGCAAACATGCTCAGCGCAAGCCAACTACATTGCCCAGTGGCCCGAGCGACCCGGAAGTCTGGTCACGTGACCGCGGTAAGTGCCCAACAATCTGTCGGTAAGTTGGTGATTAAGTATGATTATGTTACGTGTATCATTTCCAACAACTGGACAAAATTTTATCTAGATCCGTGCACAACTTTTTCAGTTATCTTGGGGACAGACAAGCCAACCAACAAGACCAAAAAACAAGCTGCTTCTCGGTGCAGCCCCAGCGCAGGTAATAATGACTTTTTGGCTAACTCTGTGGTGCAACCGGTTGGGTCGCTGCAACCAGCCCCATACAGTCTTGTGCCTGAGACTCATGGACAGTGCACACCAATGCAACTACCTGCAACTGCCTACAACCGTTCCGTTGCATTGCTGTGGATTGGCCATTAGTCTCACAGCACACACAGCTCTTGTGCGATCGCTTCCCTTCAACGACATAAGTATCACGCAGGTCTGCTTACCCGCGCTCTCGTCCCCCTTCACACTAACCGTGTCAGTAAAATAGGAGAATGGCGTTGAAATAAATACAACTCGGGTTGATGTGAAACTTCATGGGAATTGCTTTTAACAATTTCTCTCCCTTGTAGTTTTCACGGTGCCTGACAGTTTTCTCATGAAGTGTGTTGTATCAGTGTAACCTACAGAGATGGCAAGTAACGAAGTACAAATACTCAAGTACTGTACTTAAGTAGTTTTTTCATGTATCTGTACTTTTAGAAGTACTTTTTTCTCTGATGACTTTTTACTTGAACTGAATATTTTTAACAGAAATATATGTACTTCTACTCCTTACTTTTCCCATAACAGGTTCATTACTTTTTTTTGCACACCAGTGGTAGGTTGTAGGGATATGTAATAGTGTGAATGAGCCAGTAGGGGGCGTAATGCCGGCAATGGGATTTGTGAACCTTAAGTGAAGTAAGTTAGGCTAGGTTTTTAACAATTTATTCAAACATTCAAACATTGTGAAACTAGCAGTGAAAAAGTGAATTTTATATACAATTTCATTTTTGTACTTTATACTTTCAAAAATACTTTTGAGTAAATTTTAGAGTCTGTACTTTTTACTTTCAAAAATACATTTTTAGTATGTTTCAGAGCCTGTACTTTTTACTCTACTCGAGTAGATATTTGGATCAGTACTTTGTAGTCTTACTCGAGTTGTTTTTTCACCAATGTATTTTACTCTTACATAAGTAAGAACTTTGGGTACTTTTGCCATCTCTGGTAACCTATGTCCACTTGACTGAAAGCCAAGAAAAAAGACCTGATTGGATTTGATCAGAGGTGGAAAGAGTACTGAAAAATTGTAATTTAGTAAAAGTATCTTTACTTTGCTGAAATTGTACTCAGAATAAAAGTAAAATTACCCATCTCAAAATGTACTCGAGTAAAAGTACACAATTACTTAATTTAAAATGTAGTGAGTAAAATTAGTAAAAGTTACTTTAAATGATTTAATGCAAAAAAAGCATGAGGCATGAATCAAATTCAGCATACGTTTTTTTTTTTTTTTTTCATTTTCATGTGCGATGCGTGGATGATGCGTTGGTTCTGGCTCGCCAGGCTGCACAGGAGTTTAACTTTCTGCCCGAATATAATTTTTTAACCATCCACCAATATGTTTTGTAATCAGTAACATGAGGGGACTCAAATGTAATGAGTTAAAAGTACTAAGGTTACAGTAATGTGAATAAATCTAAGTCATTACTTTCCACCACTGGATTTGATCACCAATGGATCTTCATGGTATGTCTTGAAATGCACAAAAGCAATATGTTACTTTCCACAGGGCTTTGAACCGATATTTTTTTCCAATCAGTTCGTTCCGAACAGAAACGGAATTATAACGTTTCCGGTTATGTGTTCCACCAATAAATTGACGTTCCTCCGGTTAGAACACAAAAATATTGTTACCGGAAGGGTTAATTTCGTTCCTTCCCTCGACTGAAACACAGTGTTTCAATTCAAGTCGAAAGAAAAGGACAGTTTAACGACCGGTGTAAACAGATCGTCGTGGGGCCAGATTAACTTGGGGCCAGCCAATCAGAGTAGCCCAGGCGCCGTGAGCGAGACTCGTGTTGCTGCGGCAACGACCGATGCTACATTGTGTGCGCGCGTGTATGTATGCGTGCGTTTGGTCTGTTGTTTAATATCCTTGTTTTTGCCGACTTATTTCATACTGATCAGTATGGCCACTCGCAGTCACTGCACATCCACGCCGACTCGTTGTCCGCACGCGTGTGTGCGCGAGTGTGTCTATCAACAGATATGAAATAGAAAAGAAACATTAGACATCATCGTAGCCATGCACCGGAGCAAACGTAAAGATAGAGGTAAACCAACGCCAAAATCACCCCGTGCGTCTTTCTAGACGTATTATATTATTGTGCAGCAACAGTAAACACTCGCGGGGGACAAAGTCTATGGCCCCAGTCTATGGTCTACATACATCCAAGTCAGCGAGCCGTTGACACGCCCATACTGGGCAAACCATCTATGTCTAGCGCAGGGGGGTGGGGTTATATTTAACTAGTGTGTTGTGCAGGTGAATTTGTTTTTCAACGCTGTGTTTCAACGAAAACGGTATTAACCGGTATTAACCGGTTACCATTATTTTTAAATAAGTGTTCCTGTTACAGAACATAAAAAATATTAACGTTTCCGTTTCGTTTCTGTTCCCTGGAAAATATGAAAAAGTTCCCGGTTTTCGTTCCTTGAACCGGTTCAAAGCCCTGCTTTCCAGGGCTTTGAACCGATATTTTTTTCCCATTCGGTTCGCTCCAAACAGAAACGGAATGATAACGTTTCCGGTTAGGAGTTCCAGCAATAAATTGAACCGTTTAGAACAGAATAATATTGTTCCCAGAACGGTTAATTTCGTGCCGGTCAGCTGAAACACGGCAAGTTGTGCCCGGTGGTGTTTCAATTCAAGTTGACACATGTCGCGGGCGCGGCTGGGGATGGAAGGCGCACAGCGGCAGAGACTGGCGGAGCACATGGGACAGCCTGTGCCGTATTTTAAAGAAAACTTTGTGGAACGGAATATAACCGGTTACCATAAGTGTTCCTGGCATCCCCCAGACCATAGTTTGAGCAGTGCCGCAGGTTCAAATTCCCTGTCTGGCTTTTCTGCAATGTCTCCCCCTGACTCTTCATCCCAGTTTCCTGTGATTATCTCTCGCAATAAAAGAATGAAAAAGGGAGCTTGCCCCCAAAAAATAACTTACAAAAAATAATAATAAGTGTTCCTGCTCCAGAACATAAAAAACAAAAATGTTTCCAGTTTCTTTTCTGTTCCCTGGAAAATACAAAAAGTTCCCGGTTTTCGTTCCTTGAACCGGTTCAAAGCCTTGGTTACAACACTCCATTGCAAACTTGTGCACCATGCCTTGCAACATATTGAAGTACTTCATCAACTGTCATAATTACGCCAACCTCCCAGTTTTTTAAACGAGTCTGACAGCTCGCCATATTGCTCAGTCCATACTGAAGCTCATGGCACACACAAGTTACGTAAAAGCATGAACCCAATCGCACAACTGTTGATCTCTCTGTCAATACCAATACACTGCTGACAGCGGCCCAGACACCATCGCTCTGTGTGAACTAGGGCCGCAACTAACAATTATTTGAATTGCTGATTATTGAAACGATGAATCGGTTAGATATATATGTATATATTTTTAAGTGTTTTATCCAGCCCATTCAGGAAGTTTTTTTCCAAGCTTTATTTATTAGGGATAGTGGAAACAGGTGAAGATGGGGGGTAGACATGCGGGAAATATGTCGGTGGTGGGATTCGAACCACCGACTCACCGCGCCATTAAGGCATATGCATGCTTTCCAGTGCAATGCCTAACCAACTGAGCTACTGGGCAGCACGGTTAGATATTTTTACTCCAGATATCCCCAGATATTCACAGTGACACAGGAGTTAATCTTGTCAAATTTAAATGTATTCCACTTTGGTTCACGTACAACAATTTAGTTAATAAATCAGACACAAAGTCATTAATTAATTTATATGCCAATATTTTGATTATTTGAAACATTTCTATCAACAATGTTGAATAATTGTAATCATATTTTGGATTTTCACAAATTATCAATTGATTTCAAAGTTGTCTAGAACTTCAGATCAATAGGTGTCGTGTCACCAAAAAACTGCTGACAATAACAATGATTCAACTCCTTGGCAATTAATCGATTATTGCATTAGTTGTCGATTAATTTCATAATCGATTAGACATCGATTAATCGACTACTCGTTGCACCCCTAGTGTGTTCAATAGCTACAGTAGGAAACTAACTCAAGGTATGAAAAACAGTCAGAGATGGCAAGTAACTAAGTGCAAATACTTGAGTAGTGTACTTGAGTAAAATTTTCAGGTATCTGTACTTTTGGAAGTACTTCTTTCTGTGTGTTTTTTTTTTACTTTTTACATGTAAAATATCTGTACTACTACTCGTTACCTTTATCAAAACAGCCTTGTTACCTTTTTACATTTTGTTGCACATTGGCGGGGTAGGATAATATGTATAACGTGAATGAGTCAGTAGGGGGCCCTGATGCACGGAGTGCAGTCACAGTTAATTAGCTGTTTTCATTTAGTCCCGAGATACAAGCTAAATTAGGCTAGGTTGTTATTTATTCAAACTTTTTTTTTTTTTTTTCCCCGGCGTCAGCGCCGTTTTTCCATCTTTATTGGATAGGATTGGTCGGAAACTGGGTTGAAGAGATCGGGGGTAGACATTGCAGACAAGTCGATGAGCGTAGTCGAACTATTCAAACATTTGACATCCAAATTTTTAGTACTTTGTACTTTTTGAGTACATTTCTCAGCCTGTACTTTTTACGTTACTCAAGTAGATATTTGGATCAGTACTTTGTAGTCTTACTTGAGTTGTTTTTTACTGATGTATTTTGCTCTTACTTATGGCTGAGCGATATTGAAAAAAAAAATTGTGCCCATTATATTGTACATATCGATATGTGTCAAATCTATCTAAAAAAAAAATCTCAAAATATTTTTTTTAGATTTTGTAAATATTGATATATTGCCCTACCATTACGCTTACACAAGTAAGAAATCTGGGAACTGTGCTGCCCAGTAGCTCAGTTGGTTAGGCAGAGCGCTGGAAAGCACGCATAGGCCTTAATGGCGCGGTGAGTTGGTGGTTCGAATCTCGCCACCGACGTATTTACCGCATGTCTGCCCCCCATCTTCACCTGTTTCCACTAACCCTAGTAAATAAAGCTTGGAAATAAACAGCCTGAATGGGCTGAAAAAAACATTAAAAAAATAAATCTGGGAACTTTCTGAAAACAACTTCAGAAAAAAATCCTCACTTGGAACAGCATGGTGCGGTTCTTGTCGACATCCGAGGGCTGAACGTTGTTGGGGGCGCTAGCGTGCCGGCGGCGAGACGCTGCCATGATGCCCCCGACGTCGCGCGGCTTCCTCTGAAGACCGCCGGCGAAGGAGCTGCAGCGAACACGCGCCTCGGGCTGATCCTCGAGTCCGGAGTCTTCCAGGATACACTCTGGGAAACCACTGCGTAGGCCAGTGGTGCCTGAAAAACTCCTTCCTGTTTGTCCACAGGGATAACAGGAATTAATAAAGGGGCAGATGCAGTGGCTAAATACTGGCCACCCCGTGCACTAACCAGGTAAGGAACTTTCCATCCATCCATCTGTAGGTGTTGGTGATCAAGTACGATTATGTTGTTTGGTGCAGGCACGGGAGTTGCGGCCATGCGGCGTGACGTCACTACGGAGAACGGGGCTCGTTCACCCGTTAATAATAATGAAGTATGACTATTATGTTACTTATAGGCTGCAGACTATGAAGCAAATCACCAAATCATGTAATCACCTCTTTCCTTCGTCAATTTTATCCAGATCCATGCTAAACTTTTTCAGTTATCCGGGGGACAAACCAATGCGACCAAAAACATAACCTGCTCGGCGGCTCCGCCCTGGCGCAGGTAATTAAAAGAGGTTAATGTTGTCAACTTGAAATAGTCAAATGTGTTTCTTCTTAACCAACACGTGTACAACAATTAACTTAGTCGGACATAAGGTCATTACAATGGATTCATACATAGCATAATATTTTCAGGTTTTTCTTCAGATTAATGTTTTTTTTTAATTATGTCCATGTAATAGATTGTATGTTAAGACTATTAATTAATATCAAATTAGTATGGCTCAATATAGCGAAGCATCAGCACAAAACTGCAAAAAATATCCATTGACAGTTATCGATTATGAGATGATTACTCATAATTACTGATTAATTTTATAAACCGATTAATTGACTAATCGTTTTGGCCCTAAATGGGACAATTATGGCATTTGTGGCATGTGAAATTGCCACAATTAACAGTAATCAAGATGATAATGTACATTTAAATATTGTTGCTTTACTACTACTTACGATACGCTGAAATAGTAGCCTGGCAAACCACAACAAATTAATCGTCCACGCATCGCAGGCAACTAGATGGTCCGGTGGGTCTGGACCAACCAGGCAGACAAATGAGATTGTTGCCCAAATTCGGGTGGTCCATTCAGTGCCCCGTTAAGGCGGGCATTATCGAATCAAGACGTGGGCCGCCACGCCACTTGCCACACCTACTGCGTTGTGATTTGATAACTTCATTTGATTGACACTGTTTTTTTAACACTTTTTTTTTTTTCGAGCCTGCGTAATCCAGACGAAATGATCGCTAGTCGCGTGCAATGTGTGGACGATTCATTTGTTCTGGCTCGCTAGGCTAAAAGGCCAGCAAGCATGTATTCCAAATTTCCGACTACCAGCCCACTCCACGCCATTTCACTGTTCTTGCCTTGTAAACACACACACACATCAGCCTTAATGCCATCTTAGCAGCTACAACCTTGTTGTGCAGGCTCGCTGGTGATCAATGGATGGGTCGATATTCATCATGGGTCTATTCTAAATTTAAACTTGAATGTAAAAGCAAATCGCCTACGTCAATCTCACTGCAACATAACACGATTCATGGAACACAATCTATACATTGTTGAAGTTGCCCAAGGTCGGCATACCAGTGAAAGTATGGTCTGGGGGTGTAAATAATATCGATTTTGTATCGATATATCAATACAACAGCTGTCGATACAATGTATTGATACGTCCGCAAGAGTATCGTTTTTTTTTTTCTCGTCTATTCTTATCAATTTGCTACTGGACATAATTCCACTCCCGTGCTGCGGGTGGCGCTAAACCTATTTGGCGCCGTCCTCGCTTCCTTAATACACAAACACGGCGTGTGCCATGGCCATAGACTGTATGTGTTTATATACAGTCTAAATAAATGTATAACAATATTACAGCTGTCGTTGATTTATTTCAAATTTGAAACATTGTCTAGCCTGTTGGGTAAAAAAAAAATGTAATCGAATCGTATCGAAATCGCATCGAATCGTGGTGAATTCTTGGGTATCGAAAAAAATCAAATCGTCGGGTCAGAAAATCGATACCGAATTGAATCGCCATGATGGGTGTGATTTACGCCCCTAGTATGGACTTTATTAGTCAGCGAAGGCTGAAATTTGCTGTGCAGCTCAACAGCCTTTGTGTGTGACATGAACGCAACAATCCAACAAAAACATACATAGACATTGTCAAGACAAATTGAAAACCAACCTGTACATACATTATCTTTTGTTTAGTTCCTTATTTACCTACAGGGTCGATTGGTAAACAAAGGACTTCTTTAATCTAACCTTCTTAAAGGATGGTATTTCATGTTGTCTACCCGACGGCAGAAGCCTGTATTCTCTATGTAATATATGGCTGGTGTTTGATAGTATGTTTAGTAGGGGTGTAAATAACACCCATCATGGCGATTCGATTCAGTATTCGATTTTTTCCTATACTCAAGAATTCACCATGATTCGATACGATTCGATTAATTATTTTTTTTTTAACTCCACAGGCTAGACAATGTTTCAAATTTGAAATAAATCAATGACAGCTGTAATATCCTTATACATTTATTTAGACTGTATATAAACACATACAGCCATGGCACACACGCAGTGTTTGTTTTGTGTGTGTTAAGGAAGTGAGGATGGCGCCAAATAGGTTTAGCGCCACCGGCAGCACGGGAGTGGAATTACGTCCAGGAGCAAATGGGAGAGAAAAAAAAAATGTGATACTCTCGCGGACGTATCGATACATTGTATCGACAGCTGTTGTATCGATATATCGATACAAAAATTATATTATTTACACGCCTAATGTTTAGCCTGTATTTTCTCGCTGTTTTTTTTTAAAGTACTGCATTATCCGTTCAGTTAACTCCAGACCATTCAGTCATTCAGTATTATTCAGTTGGTTTTTCACTTTGAAGACTCGCCTGCACCAAGATCTGAAACATAATGGCCTATAATTTGGGGTAATTAACCATCCTTTGTATCTCACAATATCAGCTTTGGTGCCATGACTGAAAAGCCTTTTTAAGGTTAACAGAATTAAAAAGCAGGGACAGACTCTTTTTAAAAAGAGGGCTGATGATTGAATAAGGCGTCAGTATGGAGCTGGGATGAGACGTTTTAGTGCAGAGAGAGCACAGCGTGATGAATGAGAAAGGCATGGAAACTACTAGAAGCAAGATGATCACGACAACGTGTCTCATGGCGCACTTGTGTCAGTGCACTGAAATATAGTGAATTATATTCAGATGGCAAAAGTACCCAGATTTCTTACTTGAGTGAAAGTAGAATACATTTGTACAGAAACAACTTGAGTAAGATTACCAAGTACTGATCCAAATATCTACTTAGGCATTTACTAAGTCAATTTAAAAAGTACAGGCTCTGAAATACACCCAAAAGGATTTTCTAAAAGTAAAAAGTCCCCCCCAAAAAAGAGCCGGCATCAGCGCCGTTTTTCCATCTTTATAGGATAGGATTAGTCGGGAACTGGGTTGAAGAGCTCGGGGGTAGACATTGCAGACAAGTCGACGAGCGTAGTCGAACTCTCGACACTGCGGACGCTGCGGTAGACACCGTGCCACTGTGTCCATAACCACTCGGCCAACGCGGACCCCCTAGGAAATAATACTTTCTTCTCTTATTGCGTTCTCATCCCCTCGTCGACAGCTCTTTCCGAGATGTCTATCCCCGATCTCTTCAAACCCGTTTCTGATAAATCCTGTCTAATGAAGATTTTTTTTAAAACAGCGCTGACACCGAAATTAAAAAAAAAAAAAAAGACAAATAAAATAGCGCACAAGTGTATCATTTCAGACACAGCGTGAGTTTACAAATACTGAAAGCAGACCCGCTACGGTAACAAAGGACTACTCTCAACCAGCCTGGCAAGTCAGAACCAACTAATCGTCCACGCATCGCACGCGACTACAACGAACATTGGGTCTGGTCTCCAGCGAATCAACAAATGAGATTATCGGGTGTTTGACAACCAGCCAATCAGAGCTACTTGGAGGCGGTTCTTTCTGCGAGACGAGATATGGTCGGAGTTTGGTACGTTACGTGACCAAGAAGCGCCGTCATCACTTGCTCCGCCTATTGTGCTGTAATTGAATAACTTAGATTTAAAAAAATATAAATACTCCTGGGGTCCACGTTGGCCTTGTGGTTATGGACACCGCACCTAATGCGACCCCATTCATGATAGTGGCGCTGCGTGTACCGCAGCGTCTGCAGTGTCGTGAGTTCGACTTGTCTGCAATGTCTACCCCCGATCTCTTCAACCCAGTTCCCGACTAATCCTATCCTATAAAGATGGAAATACGGCGCTGACGCCAGAAAAACTAACTTAAAAAAAAAAACTACTCCTCTCACCCTAAACCACACGCCACACCCTTTTTTGATACACTCGAGACCAGACCCATTGTGCGATGCGTGGACGATCAGTTGGTTCTGGCTTGGTTCAGTCCATCCTTACACTGTGGGTTAGCCTAGTACTAGTGTATCGGTAATTAAAGTTATGAAAAGAGCAGCATCACAGCAAAAACACATCACAACAGACCTTCTGGAGATTCAAGATTTGCAAACATCCCTAGAGAAACAAAGACAACAGTACTTACATTGGCTAGTCTTTAAAAACCAATGACACATAAAGACCTGTTTCACCCGGTAATACGTCATATCTATCATATCTATCAAACGTGACATGATCATTTCCAATTTTCCCATATTCATACACTTAAATAATTTCAAAATTGCGGCAAATAATTATAAATGTAAGTACTTCTGACTTTTTGTGATGATTGTTGAATTTTATAATTATATTTTTTATAATTATATTTTATAATAATTTTGACGGTGCCGACTCAAGTGTCCAAAATCTCGGCTGTTGCTGTTAAGAGCACTATATGTCAGTGCACTATGTAGGGAGTAGGGGATAGGGAGCGATTTCGGACACAGCCGATGTCATGCCTTCACTCTTGAAGGTGTCACGGCACAATTTATGTATTCTGCTGGACTGTTCCAACGTTAACTTTTAATTTTGTAATTTTCGAATTACTTGGACTGTATCTTATCACTTATATTATGAGCTAGTCCTCATTTCCTTATAACTTTATGGTTATTATTGCCAGTTATTGAAATTTGCATTACAATGCTATAATACTCTTGTTCTTAATGGAGTGCTATTTGTATCAAGGAAATGTTGAATTCATTTAATTTCCTGTTGGGGAAAGTATTTATATTACTAGTGGAGCAACGGATCGCATTTGATCTGTGATCTGTACGGATCAACATTCACGGTTCGGGACCCACGTGATGACTGGTTCATGGAGGTAAAAAACAAACAAACAGCTGGTATATTATATTTTACAAGTTTTAATTATAACAAGTTAGCATTTTAATAAACAAAAGACAAGATTAGGTTTATTTTTATCTGGTCTTTTTTTTTGCGATGATCCGAAAAATCGATGATCCGTCAGTCTTGATCGAAGGGATGATCCGAACTAGGGCTGCAACTAACGATTAGTTGCCGATTATTTAAACGATTAGTCGATTGATCGGTTGGACGTTTTTTTCATTTAGAAAATCCCCAAAATGTTAACGCTTACCAACAATTGCAAGAGATTAACCTTGTTAACTTTAAATCTAGTCAAACTTAGTTCTTCTTTTTTTAAAGTTTTTTTTTTCCGCGTCAGCGCCATTATTCCATCTTTATTGGAAAGGATTAGTCGGAAACTGGGTTGAAGAGATCAGGGGTAGACATTGCAGACAAGTCGACGAGCGTAGTCGAACTCACAGCACTGCGGACGCTGCGGTAGACACAGCGCCACTAACATGAATGGGGTCGCGTTAGGTGCAGTGTCCATAACCACTCAATTTATACCGTAATATTTAGATTTTTTAATCTTATTTTTGATTTTTTTTTCTTATTTACCTTTTTCCCATCAATTATGACAAATTATTGTATCATATTTTCGAACATGATGTATTAATATCAAATTTGTCTGGACCAATTGGGGTAATGTCAGCACAAAACTGGCGAAATGACAATGCTTCAATTTCTCGGCGATTATCGAGTTACCAATTAATTCTATAATCAATTAGTCATCGACTAATCGACTAATCGTTGCAGCCCCAATCTGAACCGTTTTTTTATCCGTTGCACCTCCAGATACTAGTAGAAATGTTTAGTAATTGTTTTAGTAACAATTTGCATGTCAAGTTGCAAGTTTGACAACATGAAACAAGCAACATGTCAACGCAAAACTGTTCAAAGAAATTTGAAGTCTCTTTACCTCGAGGTTCTGGAACTATGGCAGTGTTGTCAGGAAACTCGTTACCGAGCTCCATGCTCTGTCTGAGTGCGGCCGACAGGGGGTCATCCTCTTCCCCCATGGAGAAGTCCACATGAACAGCCTCCATGGAGCCCCTTAGCCCGGTCGGCTGACGGGGACGTTTGCGCTGCTCCAATTCCACACGAAACTTGTCGATGCAGTCATCTACCAGCGTGGGTGGAGCGCTTTTTTGCCCCAGAGTCACCTGGATTGGTGAAACCCAAGAGTTTGTAGTATATCAATAAGACAGACTTAAGATACTTTCATAATATATTACGACCAGCTAATAGTTACACAACTGTAGTCGGAAGCAAAAGCGAAAAAGAAAAAAGAAAGTCTAGGTTACTGAAATGTAACTGATATAGTCACGCCACCATTATGCTGATTGGCTACAATATGTGACATCAGATGTTCCCTCCCATCGACCATAAATCAGTGATACTTCCTGAAATGTGTGCGTTTGGTATTTTCCTGCTTTAGCTCATAGCTTAGCTAGCAGATACCCGGCTAATGTCCAGTCTGGCGGTCGGTTTGACAATAGCTGGTAGCAGTTACTCTGGTGTATCAAAGCAGCCCTGACGGGCTTTGTCTCAGTTCCCTGATCTCTCTCGGGCTCTATGGACATATTCCCGTCTCCAGACTTTCTCTACTCGGACACCTTATCTGAGCTACCATTACAGTCTATCTTAACGAAATGTGCCTCGTTTACCCAGTATTCATGCTTTGTTTTTGTTTTGCCAAAGCAAGCTGAGAGTGCACGCTGCGGTGTGTTGAGTTTATAATTCACAGGCACCCACAATTCTTTCCCCTCCCTCAAGATGGAAGACCCCTAGAGTTACACCAGGTTTAAGTTAGCCGTCACCTTTCCACAGTAGAGGACTTCATACTTCTGGGAGTTGTAGAAAGCATCGTCCGTCTCCAGCTTGGGTTCTCCCTTCAGCACAGACTTTGACGCCTGACGGATTCCGCTGATGACCTCGGGGACCTGTTCACAGAGGTTTGTCACATCACCGAGGAGGCAGCAACAAAAATACTATTTCCAGAGTTGTCAAGTTACAGAGCGTTACAATGGCTGTGTCCGAAATCACTCCCGATCCCCCATTCAGTGGACTATATGGGGTGCACGCCATTTTGTAGGGGTGTCTGAATTCTTCATGTACCCTATATAGTGCACTGAAAGTATCCCACAATGCACCACAAAAAGTAGTGAACATCGGATGTACCCTAGATGAAGCAATATAACCCATAATGCATTGCGAGATGTTTTAAAAATGACCTAAATAAAAAAGGCATGGCGGGAGTAAATAGCGACCGACCATCACCAACAAACATTGTTGGTGATTGTTGTTGGGAACTTCTTAGACAGTGCATTCCGACTAATCGCTGCATCCGACTAAAATCTTTCTGACTGATTAGTACTCCAGCGTTTCCTCTTGCTGTACATCTTCGGTGCCAAACCATGTCTCTCATTTTAATGACAAATCACTTGCCTGTGCGTGTGTGTGTGTGCGCGTGCGTGTGCTCTTGTATTTGTATGTGGGTGTTGTTGTTTTAATGGGTTGAGAAGGTTGGGGATCGAGTGTTCCTTTTGTTCTCGTTGTTTTGCTTTGTTTGTTGCTGTAAAGCACTTTGAATTGCTCTGCATGAGAAGTGCTATTTGAATAAAGTTTGATTTGATTTGATCAAACGGTTAGATATAACTTTTCATCCATATCGCATAGTATGCCATAGACAGTGCCACACAGGTCAGAAGACAAATTTGTCTTCCGACACAATTGTGTGCCAAGAGACTTTTAAATTGTATAAAGTTCCAAATGCATTTAAATGTGAGAATATTGAAAATGGTGGGTTGTATGTTTTTTTCCTTGATGTATACCCCACCTGAAAGAAGCAGTGCCGACGCCAAAAAAAAGAAAAAATAATATCATTAATTTATTAATCGCGAGGCAAAAGGCGAGTTCTCTAACTGTGTGTTCAAACAAACGCGGACTGGGCGGAAAAATTTGCTTTGGAAGCTTGTAACGCGCCGCAGCATTTTATTTTTATAGCGGCATGTGCTGCGTGGCAACAGCGAAAGCGGCAACAGCGGCAACATTTAAATTCCCCACTCTCCAGCTCGTAGGCGGCACCCGTGGCTCGCAGCAGCAAGTGCTTTTACCTTGTCAGTGAAAGGAGGGAATATGTGGAATGAGTAGTCAATATACAATACAAAAAAATGATGTGTTAACACACACACACACACACACACACACAAAGAAGCGGGATTATTCTCTGTGACCGGCCGCTAGCCTCGCTGTTTGTGCGGTGGCTCTTCATTGTCATCCTCGCGCTCCCCAGGACCGGACAGTGATATGCTGCGTTACATTTACTTTCCGAGTCGGCAGTTATCAAAGCACGTCACCGCGTTTGACCAATTCAGTAAAAGCATTAACTAGGATGTGCCGACTCGTAACGTTAAAGGAACTAATTTGTGGTTGAATCTTTAATATTAATAAAAACAATATTTTATTTTTATCCATTTGCTTTTCGAGTCGGTGCTCCGGAGCTAAGCGGCAAAACAGGGGAACGGAGCGCTGGCCGGTGCATCTCCTCCCAGAGTGCGCGCCGTCAATATACCAAACAGCTTAAAATGGGAACGGCATGGGGTGGAAAGTCTTCAATGGAGCAGGCTGGAAGTCTGGCTCCTACACAGAAAATGCACATGTTTTCGGTCAGGCGAAAATCAAGGTCGTCCACTGTGGTCGCGCACTGTGGTGGTCCCGTCCGACCCCTCCTCCCGCTGGAAGTGCACCGAGAACTCCTGGTGGGATGCACAACAAACTCACAAAAAGTCAGAAGTACTTACATTAATAACTATTTGCCGTGGTCGGTCGCCATTGCCTCCCACCATGACCTGTTTTTGTAGTTCAGGTCACTTTTAGTTTCACTTTTCTCAAGACCCCACTACAACTAATTCAAAAACAATATTGTTTATAGAAGTGCATTGGTCATTTTTTAAAAAAAATATTTTTATTCACACATGTAGGGTGAACTGACCTTATGTGAGCAACTGCCTAATGTGGGACACCTAAACTCCAGGGATAGAGTGCTGGAATTTTTTCTAAGTGTGAAATGAATGACCAAGCTTGTACGACCCCACCGATGTGTGCCCACCGAAATTTCATGCTGGAATACCTCTGTGATGACATGCGCACACACCTCTCTCTCGTGCATAGGTAAACGACGCAAATAGCACCAAGCTGCGGCGCAGCAGGAATACATGTGTCATACTGTCAGTCGTCATCCACCCTATCTTAGATGTGGGTCCGAACCAGACTTCCAGGACATCCAGGCTGACACAAACTGCACGGTATGGCTCTCGGGACGAGAGCAGTTGAGCATTTTACCATTACTATCATTTTATTTCTATACCGGTAAATATTCACATTGTTTTTAGTTCTTTATTTATTTATTTATTTGATTCTATTTGTACTAAAAATCTTTCTGACATTAGTACTCCAGCGCTTCCTCTTGCTGTACATCTTTGGTGCCAAACCATGTCTCTCATTTTAATGACTCATTAGGTAGATCTGAGTAGATCTCCAGTATATATATTGCGCAATGTCAGTAATTTGCAAAGTAATAATTCCACTGCGAGTTACCTACTGTGATTTGGCAAAACACCACAATGGTTTGAATTCAGATTTTGTTTAACTTCGTTAATACTCACACACGTGTTTGTGTATGTATGTATACGTGTGGGAAAACGCTATTATGTTACTTATAGGCTACAGAAATGTTAAAGTAGACGCTATTATGTTACTTATAGGCTAGCTTACATGAGACTTTGAAATGTCAGTTGACAAACTGTTCAATGAAACATTTAAAACATCACCGACCCCTAGACACTTTATACCATATTATATGTGGCGTCAAATCCATATTACTAGAGGTTGTTGGTACTTCATATAAATACATGAACCTGTTATTTTCCCCTGCATACTAACCCCTCTAGACTGAGAAACAGAGATAACAGCTTGTTAAGGAACTGTCAAATCCGAAGTAGTGGCCCAACTGAATCAGTGAGGGGGGCGACGGTCCGTGATTGGCGACACTTGTCTTCAGACAGCACCTCAGACACCTAACAACATTTCAACTGTTACAACTTCCACAGTCAGAGCGAGGCTGGCGTTTTACCGCTGCAGGAACGCGCCCCGGGGACTAATTTCATTTTCACACTACACGCTTATGTAAATTTTTAAATCAATTCCATTCAATGGACTCCAAATGACATCACACTGCACAGGGTGAGTACATGGCATTAGTTTTAAATGTTTAGAAAAACGGTAACATTAGTTGTATGTACATTTTGCAGATTAGTAGCCAATGTTGGGGATTCCACTGTTTCGCTATCTCGCTCAGACAGTGTCATTTAATATGTCACGTTACTGCCACGCCAACACTGCTATCCTCACCACAGAGCAGCTATCCCATCATAACTGTCATCACTGGCTGTGTCCGAAATCGCTCCCTATCCCCTGCTCTCTAGATAGTGCACTGAACAGCAACGATTTCGCACACTAGAGTCGGCGCAGTCGAGAGAAGCCCACCGACATGTACCCTCTCTCTCTCTCAGGCGCGTTTCACACAACCAACCACCGTGTCGTGGTAACGCAGGCCTGAATGAGTACAGTTGGGCTTTGGCTGTGTAATACACACCAAGAGAGAGAAGTGCAGGAGTGAAGAGCCTTCATTTCGTGCCGTCTTTCTGTGTGGAGTCCATCTCTGCTCCCCAGCGCGCGCAGATGTGATGATTACCGCTAAAATGTTACACCGAATCTGGGACAAATCCAAGTTATTGCCTTCGCAGTACTGAGTGCGATTGTGGGCGGCAGTGGTGGAGCAACATCTGTTGGCATTATCCCATGTGTCTGGGATTGTTTCCGTTTCCAGCGCCAGAGGGCCACATGACAGAGGAAGTCCTGTTTGGTTATCACCATGTTCTTCCTGTGCTCTCGTGTCTTCAGCTGTTCACGTTTTTGTACAATCCTCTCGATTTTATACGCATAGTCGGGCGGCACTGTAATTTTCTGCAATTCTTTTTCATAAAACGTACCTTCAGATAGTTTGCCCCAAATGCTGCCACAGCCATTTTTTAGGCTTTGATTTAGACGCTCCACGCCTCCATTCGCTTGAGGATTGTAGTAGGCTGTACGGATGTGCTCACCGCAGCAGAGCATATATTTCAGACAAGACGAGATGTCACTGTGGGATCCCTGTACTTTTAACTCTACTCGAGTACCACCAGCTCACCGCGCCATAGAGGCACATACGTGCTTTCCAAACACACACAAAATGTAAATGTCTTTCTGAGTGTTGTGGCCTTCGGAGAGGTTTGTGGGCAAATACAGTACTGCCGACCAATGAGCGCCACGTTGAGGCTGGCTCTCTACGAATTTTTCATTTGTCACGCCTACTGTGCTGTGATTGGATAATTTCGAACGAACAAAATTTTGCGTTTCGAACAGGTTCAGGGCCGATATTTTGGTGGCGCAGCGAACAGCTGGCGGTGCTGGAGGATCCGCGGACGACGTTGGCACCATGGATATAGATGGGCGGTCCACGGACGAAGGGCGTTGTTCAGCCAGCTGTTCCGCTGCAAAAAACAAACAAGCCAATTGAATTAAATTAGGGATAGGTGATTAGAACATTGAGACCAGAGCTAGGTTGGATACAAGACTCTACTAGACCCAAGAAGATATGTTGGTTGCTCTGTTCAGGGTCGATGGGTCGAGTCCTAATCATTCTTGGATGTTGTCACGCCATCGTTTGGGTTGTCTGCCTCTGATACTTTTAGCTTCCACCGGGCACCCGCATCCAGCCAACTTCAGGACAAAGTAAGCAATGCCTTGGCTTGAAGAGATCGGGGTAGACATTGCAGACAAGTCAACGAGCGGAGTTGAACTCGCGACACTGCGGACGCTGCGGTCCATAACCACCATAGCCAACACGGACCTCCCTTATAGGGTTTAAGTCATATTTGGCTGAGGTATCAATACAGGATCTGAATTCTCAGAGGTGGATAGAAATGGTGTAGGTGAACCTGCGGAAGGATCATTAACGTTTCACGCACAAGTCGGACGGGAGGTGACACCCACCCGAGCCGATCGACCCCAGCCGCGGTTTCCTCATACATTACTGTTTCCTCATACATTATCTCCATAATATTGTTTTAATAACTACAAATATACCGTAGTGGATTAATAATAAAATAACAATGTTCATTCTTCTTCTGTGGTGATTTGGAGTTGAACAGCAGACCTGGGTGCCCCGCTCGTTCATCCTGGACACACCTACAGCATTATTTAAAAATTATATTGGATCTGTGACCACAAGCTACGAGAGCAGCATGGGGCGGGAAGCGTTTGTGCTGCAATTTGGGAAAGATCCCCACCACCAAAAACATGTTGATTAAATATCGCTGGTTGGGAAATATTTTTTTGGTTTAAACTTGTGAAATTGTACATTTACAAAAACATAGTTGTGTCAAGTATTGTGCATTATTATCGAGATTTGATTTATTTTTGGGAAAAAAGATACAGCACTAGCTGAAAGTAATGTACTTTCAGGTAACATTGCTGTGGTAACATTGCTGTTTAACTGAAGAAATTCTATTTTTGAACATATACCAGGATTACTAGCATGACCCAATGCATAAAAGAGCTTTTTCTGAATTGGAACGCAGCACAAAGCTCAGATTAAATATTTAGGCTGAACACCAAGTTTTCTGTAGCCGTCTAAACCAAATAAACAGTAAGAAACGTATTAACCTGCACACCGGTGAGGTGGAAAAAGATCACTTTTAGATTCTTTAGAGTTCTTCCTGTTGAATTTGAGGACCAAACACTGCTAGCATTGGTCCCCTGGATGAGGGCGCAGGTTGTTCAGCTTGATCTCGATGCTGTCCTGGGAGGTCGTCTTGTAGCCCTTGGGGTCCAGGCCGGAGAAGACGACGGCGCGGCGTTCGGGAGACAATATGTCCAGCGACACGGCGCCCTAATCCGATCCTCCATGGCAAGATGTGATATGAACAAATTCTGAATGAAAATAGAGCTCTGTTCAATGACCTCAAACAAAACAAAAATCCACCCACAGCGACACACAATTTTTGTCAAAACCACGACACACAGTGTCGTGAGAAAAATGAAGCAAATTTGCAGTGCAACACGATAACTAGGATGTTACTATCATCGGTACATCAGCCCACTGTGAACATACGTACGTCACCTATGAGGGAGTTATGGTTGAAGCTACCTGTATCCTTGTTGTATCTGAGACTGTTGATACCCCGGGGTATTTGCAGTCCAAATTCAAACCAATCCCATGTTCAGGAAGTGCAGGTACCAGGGAAAGGAAGGGGTGGTATACGGGAATTTGAAAAGGTCTGGCACTGGATGAGTTAAAAACCAGTAACAACTAGAAACACTCACAAAAAAATAGTACTTTTAGTGCTAGCAGTATGAGATCAAGACTTTCAGTCAGTCTTGATCTCGGCTGGAAGGCGCAGTTGTCACAAGTCAATTTGCAGATAAATATTGAAAGCCCAGATTTTAACGTCGTCAGTGCTATATGCATTGTCGTTATGTATTGTATGCATGGTCTGTATGCTTGGTCTGTTTTATTTTCATCTCATTTAATGTTCTTGTAGTATTACCTACAAGATCCGAAAAGAAAAGACAGTTTTTTTGTGAAATAGATCAAAATACATTATTTTTACAAACTTTCTTATTACAATGTAAACACAAAAAGACTGATGGTGTTCTCAGCCGTTAGCAGCGGTTGTGAACAACACCACCAGCACAACCATGCGCTCTTTCCGCCTGTAGACGAGTTTACCCGCAAAATACAGGGCGCTGGCATTTTGACCGGGCATTCTGCAACGCACTTCCGGTGTCTGTATGTGTTCCATTCAATCTCATCGTAGTGGACCGCGGTGGCTCACAAATGCAGATTCTGCTGGGAACACTGAGTCTCAATCATAAATGCATGATGGATACAATAACAATAGGATCTTTAAATATTAACGGTGGCTGGACAGTCTGAAGCTAAGTCATATATTAGCTCTGCTATTTGCAAGGAGTGGCAGGCTAACTCGGGGACCCCTTCGTTTTAAGATAT
>OMKY01253300.1:0-11691 GCA_900302395.1 Bregmaceros cantori
CTGTTTGTGTGTGTGTGTCTCTCTCTCTCCCTCTCCCTCTCTCTGTGCATAGGTACAGTATATATTCCTAAATGCCCTATACTTGTCCTTCACATCTTTCGACCCAATCCTCATGTAGTTGCATTCCTCCCCTTTGCATATGTATGTCTATGGGTGTGTGTGGGGCATCTGTGTGTTGCATATGCATATACAACATCCATATGCATGCCTATGATTGCTTAATATTCTGATAATATGTGTGTGTTGTGTGATTTATGTTGTGTTGTCTGTCGGGTCTGTGTGTGCGTGTGTGTGTATGATTAAGTGTGTGTATCTGTATGCGCTGTAAGTGTGCCTGCATCATGTGCATTTGTGCGGGCTTGTGTGTGCATTTACGCCCGTGTGGTTGTTGTATGTGTGTTTTTGTGTGCCTGTA
This sequence comes from Bregmaceros cantori, assembly GCA_900302395.1. Taxonomy (NCBI): domain Eukaryota; kingdom Metazoa; phylum Chordata; class Actinopteri; order Gadiformes; family Bregmacerotidae; genus Bregmaceros; species Bregmaceros cantori. The sequence continues at coordinate 416 of OMKY01253300.1, forward strand.
TGGTACGTGTGTTGCCGATATGGGATCCACCTCACTTATTATGCCTTGCATGAAGTTAGGTGTCAACTTCAGCTTCCTCCAACAGGAGCATAAACTGCATCTTACAGCACTTGTCCCCACACCTTTTCAGTGTTTTATTGGCCATGGGTTTTCAATGTCCAACATGAAAGATACATTACATTAAAGTCACCCACTGCAGACGTCCGCTCCTTATAGTGAATTGAACCCACGTTTCCTAAGGAAGGCATTATATGTCGACTCCTGACGCGAACATTCAACTTCTCAACCACAAATGGAGGCTTCGGCTTCCTCAGGTAACTTCCTAAAACATATACCAACGAACCAGGTGCAGGTTGTTTCGTCACAAAAGTCAGGATTTGGGGTTCTGGGAAGGGGTTAAGGTAGGGGTTAGGTTCAGGGTTGGGCAGAACCCGTAATGCTGTGGTGACTAAACGTTTTTTGGACTAAACCACCCGTATCTGAACGAACCCCATTAACTGTGCAATGGTCATCAACAAACAGCTTGTAAAAAAGACGGCCTGTAAACTTGTCTATACTATGACTGATGGGACTCTTGGCTTCTCTGTTGGCCCTGTCTATATTTCCGTTGTGTGTTGGAGAAGCCAAAAAAAATTTCCCTTTGAGTGAACAATAAGGTAAAATGAGATGAAACACTCACAGACACATACATCATACTGTCAAGACATCTGGAGCATCACAGCTCACTGGCTGGAGTCAAACGCTGGAATTGAAAATGCACGTTTTTTACTCCCGATCCTGACCCTATGATTTAAAAGATCGTCCGATCCCAATCTCCTGTACCGAGTGCCGATACCGAGTCCCGATCCCTGATACCGATCCCCGATACAGAGTTCTGATCCTGCAAAAATTGGTAGTACCCAAACTTTTTGGCACAATTGTCAATTTCAATAATAGTCAAAGTAATGAACAATCATTTGGCATGCTCCCCGACTTATTTACCGATCCTGATCGGGACAAAATCACGAGTCCCGATCCATGGAAAAAAAAAGTCTGATCGGCCCCGATCACCGATCTGAGGATCGGATCGGGGCACCTCTAATTGTAACTGTAATTGTAAGCTCAACAAAATCAAACAATTTTGAATTGAGTGGAATAGTGGATTATCATCTTGTGTTATTCCAGGTTACCATGTGTTGCTGAAGTAACAATGTGTAGAAGGAGGGTCTGGCTATGGGCAGTGGGTGGAGTGGGCCGCTAGTGCTAATTGCTGTGGCTTTTGAAGCGTAGCTCCCTCTAATGGCCTTGATCAGCCCCTCCCATACCCTCTTACTTTCACTAATTATCGCCCTAACAGTTTCCATAATTATACTGTGATACTTAATAGTCCCGTCATTTTACGCTACACTGGTGTGCTTTCTTAACGTGCTAGGGCCGCGAGTAGCGATTATTTTGGTAATCGAATGTCATCCATTTCTGCAGCTAATAAATTTATTCTTATGTCATCTTTCTGTTCATTTAAGAGTTTTTGAAATGAAACATTGACAATATTGCTGTAACTAAGTACCTTGCTTGTAACTTACTTTTTTTCATCCTTTATTTATTCAGGAGTTGTTCCATTGTGATACAAGATCTCTCCCTTCAGGAAGTCCTGACACATCGAACATAAAACATCATATACAGAAATAAAATAAAACAGAGTGTGTAAAAACAGACAAACAAAAACAGACACATTTAAGGTATTTTGGTGCATTGTCAGAGTAGAGATGTTGACAGTTACCCATAGCAGTTACATGTTTGTTTGAGCACTTTGTGAAGCATGTCTTTAAAAACACACTGTAGGGAGCGCTTCCAGGTTAAAATTCTGCTGCAGACTATTCCATAAAAACGGGGCATAGTGGGAGAATGCATTTTTTCCAAGTTCAGCCAAGTTCAGGAATATTTAATATAAACATATTTGTTTCTCGTCTGGTGTCAAAAGCAGGGCTGCAAACCGGTTCAAGGAACGAAAATGAAAACCGAAAACGAACATAATTTTACGGAATTTTACGAGGAACGGAAACAGAAACAAAAAAAGGTTTCTTTAACTGTTCCAGAACAGAAACGGAACATTATGAAATTGACAAAACCAGTTAAAAATGTTTTTTTTGTTCTCTATACATTTTAACATATCTTATGTCTGGAAGACTATTTCCGGTTGTGCATCCATCCAACTTTCACTGTCAGACATCAAGCTCCATGCGTCTGGGGCTCCATCTTGTGGACAGACGAGGAAGCGAATGTAATGGTGTTTTAAACCCGGTTTTGACGTTAATATAGTTGCAATGAAGTTTGAAAGTCCACGAAATAAAAAATACATTTGAACTTAACATTGGACAATGTAAGGAACTTTAAAAATGAACAAAATCCTTGCGTTCCGAACCGGTTCAGGACCAATATTTTGGTGACGGAACGTTTCAGAGAACGAAAACGTTAAACATAGATCTGCCTGAACTGTTGAGAACGGAACGTTTTAAAAAATAATTTCGTTTTCAAGCCCTGTTTAAAAGTACATGTATAAAAAGACAGAAGTCTGGAGATGTAGGCTGGTAGCTTTCAGAGTAAAAGTCATCATGTGCAGTTGTCTTCTTTGTGAAAGGGGGAGCCATCCTAGAGAGTCATAGAGATGACAGTGGTGGGGAGTAGAACCAGCACCCGTTATAAAGCGTATGGCAGCATGGTATGCAGAGTCCAATTTGCAATATTCGCTCACCATCTCCACTTAATCCTGCACACCAACATTTACATGTTTTAAAATGTATTTTATTTTGAATACTCTGGTAATTAGGGGTGTAAATCACACCCATCATGGCGATACGTTTCAGTATCGATTTCCTGACCCAACGATTCGATTTTCTTCGATACTCAAGAATTCATCACGATTTGATACGATTCATGATTCTTGATTTTTTAATTTATCCTGACAGGGGAGTGGAATCATGTCCAGGAGCAAACGGATAAAAATAGACCAGAAAAAAGATTGATACTCTTGCAGGCGTATCGATACATTGTATCGTCAGCTGTTGTATCGATATAGCGATACAAAATCGATATTATTTACACCCCTACTAGTAATCCCAATCGGGAAATTATGTTCACGTTCACACAGAAAATGGACCAACAAGGAAAAGATGAATCACTGTCGATGACCAAATTAGTCGGCCATTAATTCAATTATCGATTATCGTCGATTAATCGGGTGCAGCTCTAGCAGCTTTAACTGTTCTTTTCTTCGTGATCTGTCTTTCTTTGCTATACTGTTGTGTTCTCCCAATGCATTTCCACTGGCTGTTCCCACTGTATTGACACCTCTTGTTAGTGTGTAACCCATCCCCTCGCCTCGGGCACTGTGTAGCTACAAGATAAGGGGTCACACATATCCAGTTTGTGTGTGTGTGTGTGTGTATGTGTGTCTGTGTGTGTGTCTGTGTGTCTGTGTGTCTGTGTGTGTGTGTCTGTGTGTGTCTGTGTGTGTCTGTGTGTCTGTATGCGTGTGTCTGTCTGTGTGTGTGTCTGTGTGTGTGTCTGTGTGTGTGTCTGTGTGTCAATGTGCATCTGCTATTGTGTTGTGGTCAAGCACATGGCCTTGGGCCGTTTGTGGACAGTGTGACATATTAGAGTTGAACTGATGCCCTGGTGTTCTGTGTGTCTCGGCCATTTTGGATCTTTCTTGATGCAACAATTAGGCCCAGCAGCAGCGCGGCAGTTTCGCTATCTCCATCTTATAGTAATAGCATGAAAGAGCCTACTCTTACAGGCTAAATTATAACATATTGGGTTCACACGCAAGCTTACGTGTTGTCTTTATTGTATTGGGGGCCTTGACACTAGAAAAACTGCATTGGGAACAACATATATGCTACACGTTTGAGCGGAGAATGGGGCAAACCATGAAACGAGCGCAGTGGTTAGCATTGCTACCTCACAGCTAGAAGGTCCTGGTTTCGAATCCCAGGAGCTGTACAATCATGGACATAAAGAAACATCAATCCCTGGTCAAAATGATAGGGTTATAACTTTGTGTCAAAGTCAGAGTATCGCTGTGTCCGAAATTGTTCCCTACTCCCTACTCCCCATATAGTGCACTCAATAGCAATGGCCGAGATTTTGGACACTATTTATTTATTACTATAAAATTATTAGGCAGGTTAACTAGAACAGGTTTTTAGTGGTGTGGGAAACCAGAGTGCCTGGAGGAAACCCACGCAGACACTGGTGAGAACATGGACACTCCACACAGAAAGGACCTGCCCGGGTTGGGATTCGAACCCAGGAACTTCTAGCTGTGTGGCAGCAATGCTAACCACTGCGCCACCGCGCTGCCATGTTCTTTGGCACAGTAAATAGACACAGTGTACTTTTCTGTATATCCCTCGGATGTGGGGCTGTTCTATTTGTGGATCCATGTTGTAGCAGAGTGGCGACATTACCACTGTGTGGCATCAGGACTCGCTGAAGAACACTGAAGGGGCATCGGCGCGCGGGCGGGGGTGATGCCTGGTCTGTGTGAATGTGTACAGCGGGTGGAGAGTAGGGGGCGCCAGTTTACCCACTATTGGGCCACACACAGGGTGGATTGCCCTAACGTGGGCCATTACCCAATGTGGGACACCTAAGCGCCAATAGCTCTGGGTCCTCCCTAAACTAGTGAATGTCAGTGAAACTATGGTAATGGCAAACTATGGTAATGTGTCTAACATTAAGTTCAAATGCCCACATTAGAGAAATCCACCCTAAATGAGGTGACTTGGATCATTTCTGATAATACAACCAATCTTTGACTAATACATTATAAAATGAGGGCCCTGTGGGGCTGCAATGATTAGTCGATCAAGTAATGCAATAATCGATAATCGGCAGCAATCATTGTTATTTTCAGAAGTTTATGATTAATGATTAGATTAGAATATGATTAATAATTATTCAACTTTATTGATAGAAAAAAATGAACATAGCGTAAACATTAATTGTAGTGATGTATTTTAAGATTTCCCCTGGGGCATCCAGCAAAAGCGACAAGCTTCACGACTAGAGCCAGAGAGAGATCAAGAAACCAAGGCCCCACCGAAGTAAAGGCCCTGGCTCTCAACCTCCGCTTCCGCCACGGCTGTTGACACCCCAGGGTTAATGCACGGGCCCACGACTGTCCGAATCAGCACTCACAAAGTGTCGGAGGGGGGCCCCAACAGCACGGATAAACACCATAACAGCATGACATCACCACCACAAACCTTGCTGACCATCAATCACGAGTAGAACTCAATATGGGTGAGATGCCCACCAAATGTGCTGCGTAAATGTTGTAAACCTATTTCCAGTCAATTTTTGTGCATGCAATTTAGAGTCCAAAATCCGGGGCCTAAAATCAATGTGATCGCATCGTCAGTGTAACTAAATTGTAACTAAATTTTTGCACATTTGTTGGCTATCGTGAACCAAAAGTTGACCAGATTCATTTCTGTGTCGCTGTGAATATTTTGGGAATTTTTGAAAGGAAAAGTATCCAACCGATTAGTTGATTAATCGTTTCAATAATCGGCAACTAATCGACTATTGAAATAATCGTTAGTAGCATCCCTAACAATCTGTTCACTTTATTTCTGAACCTAATTGGGATCGAGCGAGCATATGACGTGTCCGCTATGACCATTGGTTGAATGCCTCTCTGGGCGCCGCTGGGTGAGACGGCTGCCTGTGTGACCTGACCTCAGGGTAGTAAGCCAATGAACATCATGAAGATGAGTTGCTGGAATGAATTTACGAGCGGCCGCGTAGAACAAGCCTTTGAAGGTCAGGACTAGGTTAAACACAGGACAGGCAGCTTGTAGCGTTAACACAACTCACCGAGGTGAGACGGAGTGAGACACAGAGGCGGTGGAGGAGTGCTGCATGCTACGTGTTGTTGTGGGAATGCGACTTGTAGAGTCACGCCTCCATTGTCCTGATTGTCACTAGGGGTGTAAATAATATCGATTTAGTGTCGATATATCGATACTAGAGCTGCAACTAACAATTATTTTGATAATCGATTAATCGGCCATCTTTTCTGACGATCAATCGATTAATCTGATTATTATTTTTTTATCAGGACATTTGTATTTTCGGAACAAATGTTTTGATTGACTGACGATTCGGCGTGCCACACATATAACATTTGTGTGCTTTGCAGTTTACTCACTCTTAACAGACTGAGCTACTGCGGTGCATAAAATTGTAGTGATTATTAACCTGAAACATTGTTGATATTGCAAATGTTGAACAACATATCCAACACATTTAAGCAGAGGAGTGACCAAACAAGGAAACGATAAATCGCTGTCGATTAATCGATTATCAAATTAGTTGCAGATTAATTCAATAATCGATTATCATTGATTAATCGATTAATCAGTTGCATCTTTAATCGATACAACAGCTGTCGATACAATGTATCGATACGTCCGCAAGAGTATAGATTTTTTTCTTCTGGACGTAATTCCACGCCCGTTCTGCGAGTGGCGCTAAACCTATTTGGCGCCTCCTACCTTGCTTCCTTTACACATGCAAACACAGTGTGTCTGTCTGGAAGGTAGTACATTCATTCCCCTGCACACATTCACTCATGCATTGACTCCTTCTCTCGCTCGCTCCCTCTTATCTTGCTCTCACACGCACACTCTCTAGCAAGACACCGCCTCGCCTAGTATAAGATCATCATCATCATAACTTTCGTATCGAAATCGGATCGAATCGAATCGTGGTGAATTCTTGAGTATCCAAAAAAAAATGAATCGTTGGGTCAGGAAATCGATACTGAATCGAATCGCCATGATGGGTGTGATTTACACCCCTAATTGTCACTGAAGTTGTGACATCATCGGATGTCCCCTCCATTGGCTATAAATCAGTGGCTGTGTACTCGCTCTTAACAGACTGAGCTACTGCGACGCACAAAATTCTAGTGATTATTAACCTGAAACATTGTTGATATTACAAACGTTGAGCAACATATTCAACACATTTAAGCAGAGGAGTGACCCAACAAGGAAATGATTAATCTCTGTCGATTAGTCGATTATCAAATTAGTTGCCGATTAATTCAATAATCGATTATCGTCGATTAATCAATTGATCAGTTGCAGCTCTAGTATGCTACAATATTTATCGTGAGTCCCTGACCTGAGGGTGAGTCCGGAGTGGCCGTTCACTCGTGAAGTGTGTGAGTGTTTACCGCTGTGCCGCCTAAATTCCCCTAGAGGGAGGCGATTGAAGTTCCAGTCAATGTGTCAATCAATTAATTATGTGCATGTTGGATGGTAATGTTCGCCTTTAAATAAACCATGACAACACATTTATCTCTTTCCGATATCTGATCCGGGTGATTTTTGGCCGATGCGACCATGCAGTGATTGATGCGTCGTGCGGCCGGCGGTCTCGGGTCGATGGTGATATAAAGGAGTAGCGGGCGCGCGTCGCTGGAGCGTGACGCCGTCTGTAGCCGCCCCTGTCCCTGCCGACCTCAGACGCTAAATCTTTTTTTTCCCGATCAATTGCTTCATCAGCCTGCCGTCGCTCCCATTCTGCTCTTCGGGCCAAAAATAGACCATGGCGCGGAGGCACTCGTGTTAAATTGTGTCTGTAAGTAATGAATATTTTACAGGGTTCCCGTGGGATCTAAAACATTTAGATCTGCAACCGATTAATTGATTATTGAAATAATCGCCAACTAATTTGATAATCAATTAATCGGCAGTGATTAATCGTTTCCTTGTTTGGCCCATCTTCCACTCAAAGGTGTTTAATATTTGTTGTTCCCAATGCCATTCACCACTCCCACTTTCATGGCTCTAATGTCATGTGTGGCGCTCTGGCGCCACTTACCCGAGACTTGCGGCTAGAGGGCGCTAGGTCCTTAAGGCGCTGGGCGCCGTCTCGGGCGGAAGTCACAAAAGAGTGCTAATGCTAACCACTAGCAGCCGTGACTTCCCTATTTATTCCGCAGATCAATGCGGTCGATCTGCTGGCATTATCATGGATACCTGGAGGCTGAGTATTGTTTCGATCTCTAGATACTACTCCGCCTCGTACCCATGCGGTTATGGGTTTCTGCCGGCAGGCGGGAGTTTAATAATACGATCGTTTCTCCCGTCTGTTCCGTGCGTCGCTTAACTAACAGACAACCCATAACATGCGACTCAAAACATTCTGTTAGTCCTCTATCCAATACTTTATTGGATAGGGGCCAGCTCCTGTGATTATTCCCTCGTCGAGTTATGGCTGTGATTGAGCCTACTACTCGTACGAGTTTCCATCTGTGAATATGAGGCCAGCTGGTACACACGCAGTCGCATCTTCCGCTTGTCTGTTTAGTACTAAATTCCTCGTGAGTCCGATTCGTACTCACGTTATTTCGGCCAGTATCTCTGGCGTATTCGAGTGTCCCGCAACACACTCGATTTGGGCTGAATGCTCAGTTGGCATTGTATTCCAGTACACCAAGCACGCACCTTGACATGCATCACACACACTACTCCTATCTTGCATGTTTAACGGTAGATGTAAAACAACTACCATCGAAATTCATAACACTTTCAAATTTAGCACGTCCCAGTTCCAGGGATTTTTGTCAACATGTGAGTCTTTTTTCAAGACCCAGGGAAAATTAAGTTTTGTGTCCTTGACAACAAAACGCACGCCAAAGGAATTTCAGACTTTACTTCATCATCAGAAAAAAAAAAGTTTCTTTCTACCTGTTTCCACTGTTTAGTAATAGTCTCCAGAACATGAGTGGGTCTCACTAAAATGCGAAAATGAGGACGCTGTGACGACTTTGTCCGCCAGGTTACGCTATACGCTGCCTCATGCGGCCCGAGAGGTGGCATATGGCGGTACCGCACCAGGCGGTACTTTTTATTTTTTTATTTTTTTTTTCAAATAAAATCCTCTTGGTTGGCACCGAAAGGGTTAAGGATTCAAAATATCTATTTATAGATGGACTGGTGTGGGGGGCTGGGCTCTTCTCAAGGGGAAAAGATTTTACGTCCAAAGAAATATGGTAGTAATTTGAAGACCAGTGGGTTCTACCAGGTCCGAGGTTGCAGTGATCTTACCCATAAGTGTCACTTTTGGGGTATAATGACAACTCAGATAAGGAAATGACCAGACAAGGGAATAGAGATGACAAAAGTACAGAGATTTCTTACTTGAGTAAGAATAAAATACAGTAAAAAACATCTTGAGTAATACTACAAAGTACTGATCCAAATATCTACTCAAGTAAAGTAAAAAGTACAGGCTGAGTAATGTAATCAAAAAAAGTAAAAACTTAAATTTGCTTCAACACTTTACAGGTGATATTTTTTGACGGGCACACCCAGAGACTATATGAAAACAACCTATTAACTGCTACTACGCTCAGTGTAGTGAGTACGCTATACAGGTAGTCCTACCATGTCGTTGCAGAAAATGAAAAAAAGTAACAACCCTGTTTTGGGAAAAGTAAGGAGTAGAAGTACAGATATTTTTGTTCAAAATCTACTGAGTAGAAGTAAAAAAGTACTCACCTATCAAAGTACTTCTAAAAGTACAAATACTTGAAAATTCTACTCAAGTACAGTACTTAAGTCTTTGTCATTTTTGCCATCTCTGGGTATCGGCTAGCTAAGCTAAGTTCTGAGCTAATTTTCAAATCCACCAAAATGGGACCATTAGGTGGATTAATGCACAATATGCTCAATGTGCACGTCAAGACGTGGTTGACGTTAAATCGGATCATTTAGGCGTATTATTTTCTGTGATGTAAGGTGCGAATCCAAAAAAAAAACAATTCGCTTATTTTGAAAGGGTACAAAACCTAACCCTAACCCTAAACTTAACCTAACCCTAACCTTAACCCTAATCCTAACCTTAGCCTAACCCTAACCCCTAACACTAACGTAACCCAACACTAACCATAACCCTAACCCCTAACCTAACCCTAACAAAATAAGCGAATCGTTTTTGGGATTCGAACGTTACATAACGGCAAAACATACATTAGAATTATCCGATTTAACAGGGACCGTCAAGACGTAAGAAGTGTCTCATCGTCCTCTAATGACAGATTCAAGTTTTGTTCATGGCTGGCATTTTCCCGACCGAGCCACATAGATGGACAATAAATAGACAACCAACTGCTGATAGACGATAGATAATACCCTCTGAAATTAAAACCTGACGCCATCTGGCATTTGGAGTGTGGCCTGCAGCCTGAGAAGTTAGATGTTGAGATTAGTTGTGAATACCGCTGGTAGCCGTTGACATTCTGAGCATTTTCTTTGCTCAATACTTATTTAGACAGTGTGGAAAATAGAGTACAAGCAAGGAAGTTGACACAATGTTCAGATTAATCTTAAAAAAACATATGGAAATAACACTTGATTAGGAGTAGGAGGCTAGGGTTAAAGTTAGGGGTTATGGATAGGCTATGATTATGTGTTAGGAGGTCAGGGTTATGGTTAGAGGTTATGGTTAGTGTTATGTTAGGAGTTAGGGGCTAAGGTTTTTTAGGGATTGATCATGTAGGGGGACCATGATTAAAGTGCCAGAACTGCATGTTATAAAACAGAAGACCCATGTGGCAACCCCTTGACAAATTCAGCACGTCCCAGCCGTTTTTTTTTTTTTTTTACCTGCGCCGGGGCTGCGCTGCGAAGCAGATTGTTTTTGGTAGCGTTGGTTTTTCTGTCCCCAGGATAACTGAAAAAGTTGTGCACGGATCTGGATGAAATTGTGTACAGTTGTTGGAAATGACACACAGAAGAGTTTATTACATTTCGGTGCATTTCTGTAGCCTATAAGTAACATAATCATATTGATCACCAACTTATCTGATCACTGGGCGCTTACCGCAGTCACGTGACCAGACTTCCGGCTATCAGGGACTGCTGGGTAGTGCAGTTGGCTTGTGCTGAGCATGTTTGCCGGTGGCGTCAATCGCAATCTACGAACACTTGCATTGATAATGGGTTGCCACACAGACTGCTAGCACTAAAAGCACTACGACTTTTACCACTACAGCGCAGGTTTGAAATCTCCGAGTGCTTCTAGCTCAACCTGCGATTATGTTTTATGTACTTGTTAACAAAACACATACCAAAAGAAACTTCAGACTTTTGCTGATCATCATCATCATCAAAAAACTGCTTGTTTCTACCTGTTTCCATTCCTTAGTAAAAGTCTCCAGAACATGGGTGGGTCTCACTAAAAACGCTGATTTCTGACAAAATCCTGAATATATG
>OMKY01253300.1:11711-22514 GCA_900302395.1 Bregmaceros cantori
CCTAATTTATTTAATTTTTTTTACTGAAAGTTACTCAGTACTTTCGCTACTTAAGTAACTTTTTTGTGGAATACTTTTTTACTTTTACTTGAGTAACTATTTGGATGACTACTTTTTACTTCTACTTGAGTAATATTTTGCTGAGGTAACAGTACTTATACTTAAGTAATTTTTATGGCTACTCTGCCCATATCTGCTTAACTCATTCTATTCCAGGCCCTTTCAAATTTAGCACGTCCCAGTTCCAGTGATTTTTGTCAACATGTGAGTCTTTTTTCAAGACCCAGGGAAAATTAAGTTTTGTGTCCTTGACAACAAAACGCACGCCAAAGGAATTTCAGCCTTTACTTCATCATCAGAAAAAAAAAAGTTTCTTTCTACCTGTTTCCACTGTTTAGTAATAGTCTCCAGAACATGAGTGGGTCTCACTAAAATGCGAAAATGAGGACGCAGTGACGACTTTGTCCGCCAGGTTGCGCTATACGCTGCCTTTTACCACTACAGCGCAGGTTTGAAATCTCCGAGTGCTTCTAGCTCAACCTGCGATTATGTTTTATGTACTTGTTAACAAAACACATACCAAAAGAAACTTCAGACTTTTGCTGATCATCATCATCATCAAAAAACGCTTGTTTCTACCTGTTTCCATTCCTTAGTAAAAGTCTCCAGAACATGGGTGGGTCTCACTAAAAACGCTGATTTCTGACAAAATCCTGAATATATGTTCAACGAGGGTTGGGTTGAACAGCATTGTGGGTGACTTTACTGACAGAAAAGTGACTCGACAACGCTGCGTTGTCGTGGACGCGAGAACTCGAGCAGAAGGAGATGCGCACTGGCCCGGCACCATCGCTGACGGCTCGGCCATATGGAGCGAGTGACAGCCCAAACCGTAGGTGACGTTGACACTCTGTCCGTACGAAGCCAACGAACAAATTAAAAGCTAGCAAAAGCAGATCCCCACTGTCTACTCAGTGGAAAGAATTTGTTTTCCTTGCTTTTCACTTCAGCCTCAGTGAGCCCAGGTGCATGCACGCTCCCTAATTAACCAGCTCACTTCCCTTTTGCCGAGCAAAAAGACGCCACACGAAACGACAAGCGGTTATCGAAGTACAATGATCAGTTTGCTTTCTCTCACATTTGTATTCCTGTCAGAACCATTTTAGACAAGAAACACAACAGAAGATGATGAAGCAACTCTTTGTTGTAAATTAGAATTGTCTTGGCTCCCCCCCACCCCCAATTTCCATGAGTACCATGGAAAAGCACTAATTCAGGGAGCAGCAGTAGTGTAGAGAATTTTCACCCTAGCACGCAGGGAGGCGCATCCTCGACAATGCACAAGACAAAACACATGAAAAACTGCATACAGAGAGGCCAAAATCTATTATATATGGGGGTGCACGGTGGCAGAGCGTGTAGAGAGTGCGTCCCCCAGACCATAGGTCGAACAGTGCTGCAGGTTCAAATCCCCTGTCTCCTCCCCACCCCCGACTCGTCATCCCAGTTTCCGATTTAATCCGGTCACTATCTCTCACGTTAAAGAATGAAGAACGGCGCTTGCAAAAAATCTACACAAAAAATCCTCCAGCTGCCCCGCATCAGCAATCACCACCCGCCTCCATTTAAGACAGCGTCCGACCACGGAAGGTCGCAGCCCCAAAGCCTTGGCTCAGGTTAGTCTACCTGCCTAAGCACGTCACACCACGGTTCAATACTTTGACCAATTTTCCTTGGATAACTGTACAATTCCTGGGGATTGAACTCATCTGGGTGATGTCTCTTCTACCAACAGCACGACCTCCAGGGGTCTCCACCGGAACCTGATTCCACCCCGGTGGACTCGAACATTGAGATGAGTAACGTGTCTGATGATGAAGCCATGGACAGTTCTTAGAAAGACTTTATGTATTCCATATCGACCTCTAAAGGGTCTTCATTAATAACCAAAATAATATTGTTTTTCACATGCAAATAAAGGGTTTTCAAACCCTCCCTTTTGTCTCCTCTCTGGGTCATTAACCATTCGTTCAATAACCCGTGACAGAACCCACGGCTCTGCATGCCATAGTGGCACGTGCATGCTTTGCAGCGGTCTGCCAAACACTTGTGAGCCGCTGCAGCGGACTATTTTACAGAATGATGGTTTGAAGGAGCACAGGTGGTGACAGACCTGTCTACAGATTACACGCTGATCGCCGGTCGGCTGATTCTATTTTGGCATGTACTGTAGAGGAGGTGAAGACAGCTTGCTGGAGTTCCATCCTAATAACTATATGGAAATGTGTAACTATGGAAACATGCTGTAGTATCTCTGTATCACTTCTCTGCTACTGCAGGGCTATTCAACTACTTCGCTCACATTGTCAGAAACCCAATGGTCCAGGGGCCGGAGCAGATGCTGGTCTGACCCCCCCCCCCCTTCGGTAACCTCAGGTCTATTTGTACAACTTGACACAGTGCGAAACCACCACATTTTCATAACTTTTATTTCAAGTAGCATACTTCCCATTAAAAGGGCTTCAAAACAGAATCTCAGTTAGCCTCAACCCTCAACAACACATTTCTAGTGTTTCTGGTGAGGTAAAGAACAGAATCTCAGATAGATAAAATCTGTTTGACCAAAAAAAAATATATATATCTGTGGGCCAGAAAAGAAAATTGCTTGGCGGGCCGGATTTGGTCCGCAGGCCGCCAGTTGAATAGCCCTGTGCTACTGTATTGAATGAATGAATGAAGTGTTTATTTCGAATATTGACACACACACACACACACACACACACACACAAAAAGAAAGTAAAATAATTGTAAGAAGAATAATTGTGAGAAGAAGTAAAACTTATTACTCCCACCCCTTGTCCTCAAGTAGCGTAATTAGCTAACTTCCATAAATACAAATATAGCTACATACACATATATGCTACGTGCTATATGCTATGATGTACTAAAGTCATTATTATTATTATCACTGTCCACTGTTTAAAAAAAATCCATGTGTGTATTTTAGGATCGAGCGATTACGTCACTCGTGCGTCTGTGGGAGGAGCTTGTTAGTGCTAGAGGATCAGCCTCGGGTGTCAGCCACGCCCCACTCATGCGGGCACCTGTGTGCGTGATGCGCCCACGCGTCTGAGCGTTCATGGACACGACCGAAGGTGGACACTTGCGTCAAATGTGCACTGTTGATAGACAGCTCAATTTATTTTTTCCGGCGTCAGCGCCGTTTTTCCATCTTTATTGGATAGGATTAGTCGGAAATTGGGTTGAAGAGATCGGGGGTAGACGTTGCAGACAAGTCGACGAGCGGAGTCGAACTCGTGACACTGCGGACACTGCAGTAGACACAGCGCCACTAACATGGATGGGGTCGCGTTAGGTGCGGTGTCCATAACCACTCGGCCAACGCGGACCCCACACACCTCAATTTAAACATGAACGAAAAAAGTAGATAGGTGGTAGAAATGGTCTGTATCGAGAATATCACAGAAATACATAAAAAGGTACCCTCACAGACCTTGCAAATCCCGCCGCACACACATACACACACATAAACACGCAGCGAAGCAGCCCGTGTTGATAAGCACAGCACACACGCCCACACGTGTGTGTGTGCGCGCATGTATACACAAAGCTTCGCCTGTGTCGTGCGTGTGTGCATGCTCCGCTGCTGGGTAGCCCGTGCACGTGCATATGCGCGCGGAGGCACCCAACAGACCATGGTCAAGTATACATGCGTGTGCGCACACTCAGACGGAGCGAATGTAAACAATGCCGCGTGTCTCAAGCTCCGCCAGGAGGCGGAAGAGCAGAAGGAGCAACGGCGCTCCACCTTAAATGAGGAGGTGCTGCTCCTCTCTTGGAAGCAGGCATCCAAGCCGGACGTCACAATCTTGTTCCGAATTGCTTGCAATTGCAACAAGGAAAAATAAAGCTGATTCTGATTATGGGTGTGCAACCGACAAATCTCGAAGCATCGCTCTCATATGTGGGGGTCTTTCTAAACCGGTATAACACAAAAAATTGAAGTGGTTCCCCAGTCAAAAGAGATCCAACATCTCAAGCGAAGAAATGCATAATAAATTGGTCAGTGAGTGTAAATTACTCAAGTCAGATAATCTCTTTCCAGACGTCCTGTAAATTTGACCAACAGTTAAATGTCTAAAAGTCTAGTCAAATCTGAAGTCCCACCCGTCTGAGTGAGATATATTCAGTATCACACACACCCCATGACACTTCTGCCTTCCCTTCCTGGGAGCCATATTCCTAGGTAGCAGCCCGACACAAAATTGTTAACTTTAAGGAAAGTCTTCCTACCTCACTACAACCCCAATCAATTTGTTCCAAAGGTCAACGCTCACTTCTGCTCCGGTCTCATGAGCAGTTCTGTGGTGAAGCACGTGAAGAGATCCCCACTGGGGAGGACTTCACACGTCCATGACGCTGAGGGCGCGTGGACATTATTTATTTATTCATTCATGGTGAGAAATATGTATTGCTTTGTTTATATTTCATTGACCATATGTTTCATCTGCATATCCGCCAAGGTGCCGCTGCAAGTGACCCGTGCGAGGCGAAAAGTAAAGTCCTTCTTGAACAGGTTCACTCTCTCTACAGTTTGGTTTTCATGGCGGCGTCAGGTCGCCACCCATGAAAACCACCCAGTGCAGCGTGGAATGTTCTACATATCTGAGAGTGCACTTCCCAGCACACCGGCAGTGGGCTCTGTGTGATACGGTATAATGCTGTTATAAGTTCAAGTAAAACTAGAAGCACTCAGAGATTGCAAACCTGCGGCGTAGGGGTGCAAAAAATAGTACTGTTAGTGCTGGCAGTATGTGTGGCAACCCATTATCAATGCAAGTGCTCCTAGAGTAGCGCGATTGCGTTTGATGCCACCGGCGAACATGCTCTGCGCAAGCCAACTACATTTCCCAGCGGCCACCGCTGGGAAACTGGTCACGTGACCGCGGTAAGCGCCCAGCGATCTATCATCTCTGTCATTAATACTCCTCTTGCTGTATATCCTCGGTGCCAAGCCATGTCTATCATTTTAATGACAAATCCATTGCCTGTGAATGTGTGCTCTTGTATTTGTACGTGGGTTTGGTTGTTTTAATGGGTTTGGAAGGTTGGGGATGAAGTGTTCCTTTTATTATTGTTGTTTTGCTCTGTTGTGTTGCTGTAAAGTACTTTGAATTGCTTTGCATGAAAAGTGCTATTTAAATAAAGTTTGATTTTATTTGATATCGGTAAGTTGGTGATTAAGTATGATTTTGTAACTTATAGGCTACAGAAATGCACCAACATTTAATCACTTATTCTGTGTGTCATTTCCAACAACTCTACAAATTTTCATCCAGATCTATGCACAACTTTTACAGTTTTCCTGGAGACAGACAAACCAACGTGACCAAAAACCTGCTTCCGCGGCGCAGCTGACAAAGTACAAAGGGAATATGTTCCTGTCTATTGCACATCAGGGAGAACACAACTGACTTGAAGCGTTCACGTTAGTAATGCAGCTGAGCTGGTAGTTCAGCACTGGAAGGCTCCTCCTACTTAAATCAGTTCCCAAGGCAGAGAGATTGTGGTGTGGGTGTGTGCTCGTTCTGGTACTCGTCGACGAGGCTATCCTCCACTCAAGGCCGAGCGGGACGGAGAGCGTTCGGGGTACGCACAGCCTCATGGTGCGAGGTGGAGGAGAGGCAGCTTTCCCTAAAGCTAACCCCTACCCTAACCCGTACCTGAACCTCTAAACCTAACCCCTAAACCTAAGCCTAACCCTAATCCCCCTAAACCTAACCACTAAACCTAAAAAAGCACAATTTGCAGATGAAAAAAAGACACAAAGAACTGCTCGCAACGGGATTCGAATTCGGGACGTTGGCATAAAAGACGGACACGCTACCGCTGCGCCAAACAAGCTGATGTAAAGCTTGGGAGCAGACAGCATTAAATCCGCCATGTTTTACATTCCGAAACGCAATCGGAAATGTTCGGAAATGGCACCGCCGGTCAAAATGGCAACGGCCGTTTGGGAGGCGGAAAGACGCGGAGGAGAGGGAGGGGAGCGCAGACAACCGGATGTTCTTCTAATAGGGAAGAGCCAGCTCGACCTCCGCGTCCGTCGCTCACTACCGATGGCCTGCTGGTGCGTGGAGTGTGGTGCGCGGACAATGCTATCTGCGACGTGTCAATCGCAGAAGATTCCCACTGCAACATTCATTTATTTATTTATTTATTTATTTTTTGGTGAAGGTACAGCATATATTGGACAAAAGACTCCACTGCATTATTATACAGATGTGGCCTATTTAAATGTTGGAATATATATTTAATAATATATTATTATTAGTTGAATTACAGAGTTGAGTGTGTGTATACTAACTGTCTGAAATAATCTCATCAGTCTTTTGATTAAAATTTACCTCCTCAGAGGACCAACCGGTCTGATATATCATTGGCTATGTCATCCCGAATCGTCCTACATTGAAATAGTTCAACACAACACCTGACATCAGCGGGCCCAGGGTGTCATGAAGGTGAACCCAAAGAAACAGCATGAACATGTCGCGTGCTGGCATGTTTCTTGTTGACGAACCGTTGGCTGCATCCAGATATAGCCTGGGAGGCAGGGTGTGGAAAGGGCCTGTTTCACACGTCAGTCCTAACTCAAACAGTAACATTGGTTGTTCAACGTACAACACAACTGCTTCACTCAGAATTGGAGTGGGGTTCATTACTATTGTCAGTGACACAAGTTTGCAGATAGTCGTTGTGCACAGCAGACTATACACAGGTGTAATAGGTGTTAAATTGCCACGTTCAAATTTATTTATTTTTTTTAAGTTATTTTTTTCCGGCGTCAGCGACGTTTTTCCATTTTTATTGGATAGGATTAGTCGGAAACTGGGACACTGCAGACAAGTTATGAGTTCCACCAATAAATTGATGCTCCCGAACCAGTTAGAATAGAAAAATATTGTTCCCGGAACAGTTAATTTCGTTCCTGTCAGCTGTTTCTATATAATATATGTCTGGGTGAACCTACAATGACTCGCTACAGAGAACCGCTGCTGCCCGCTGGTTGCGCTCTACAGTCGAGGTCTCGTTGCAGGCCGGGGCAAACCCACGCACACTGCAGAGACTCCCGCAATGATTCATACTTCACTGCTGCATCATAGATTGTATGAATACTCTTGTTTTATTTTTGGAGTTATCCCACTCAAGGGCACTCCTTTGAAGAACGAAATAAAATCCGTACTAACCGGTTATCATTATTTTTAAATCTTCCTGTTCCAGAACATAAAAAATAATAACGTTTTCTGTTCCCTGGAAAATCCTGGTTTTCGTTTTCGTTCCTTGAACCGGTTCAAAGCCCTGTTTTGAACCACCCCAAAGCAGAGAGCAGTGGGTCAGCAGTGAGCTAGCAGCTCTAGCTATGGCTCCCTATCTTAGTAATAGACAGGCTGGACAACATTCCCCCATGTGCCTACAGCAACATGATAGTCACTTGTTAGACAGACGCATTCACCACATGTAGAGGCTCGTGCCTGTGAGTTCGCTTCTCCAACCTGCTGCAGGTCGGAGTTATCCGCTCTCTCGCCACCCCCCTGTCATGCTAAAATGGTGACGTTAACATTTCAGACAGGTCCCTATAGTTTACGAAATGGACAGCGTAACACAGGAGTACGAACTCAGTGTGCACGAGTACAGGTCCATTCATACCTCACGTAAACTACGGATGGAGCGTTTCACACGTTCTCTTGAGTACGTATGTAAATTGACACGGATCTGGCGACCTTATGATTACGTGTGAACGGATGAAACAGCAATACTACCGTTCTTGAGTATAAATAGCTGTTGTTGCACACGGTAACGCTCGGAGGTATGAAGGCGGCAACGCGTGGAATGCACGAACGGATTACTTGTGTATGTAATTGAATGAATGAATTAATTTTATTTTAGGACAGACAGTACAGAGCCATTTAACATTTCAGCATAAGATATGCGACATGAGAAGATGGTTGTACAAAACGGGCTTAGCAAACTTGCTATATTTCACCCGGATGTCCGTGAGTGGAGTTTGCAAACTCCGGGAGGGACCTAAACCAAGTTAAAAACAAGTAGAGACAGGTTAAAACAGTTAAAACAAGTTGAACCAGTTAAAACAAGTTAACAACTCGATTCTAGCTACAGTTAAAAGTATACATCTAACTGCATTTTAAAATTTACATGTACATCAACCAACGTGTTTGATGTTTTTGACATTTTTCACCTTCTTGTCTATATCTCCACATACCTTCAAAGTCTTATCCTAGTTGCCACTTCCCAGTTAAGGACAGTAATTTGCCTTGCCTGTTCACAATCACAATTGGCCACACGTAGGCTATGAATCGGCCTTAACGCCTCTTTTTGGTCCAGAAAGACGACGTGCGGGTTCTTGTGAGGTCGTTCATGGTCCAAGCAGTCCTTGGTATACCACTGACCCCGTGCAACGCAACACAAACTTTTCCAACTCTGTCCACTTCCAAACAGTGGAAACCAAACAGAAAGCTGCAGCAACAGGGGTCAGCACAGTCTGTGTATCCCCGCAGGCGTCTGCTCTGAGGTTCACCGTCTTCTACATTTGCTGCTGTTCTTTGCTTTGGAGCAGACCAAAGTTCTTTGGACAGTTGTCATTCTTCCCTGAAACGAGTTGCCACGCAACCAGGGGTTTTGCTGGTCAACATCCTCCTACCAGGCACACTGCATGTGCGTTCCTGAATTCAAAATTGTGTGTATTTATAACGAACCATATGAGGGGTAGGAATCCATAGGTAGCTAACTCCGGCTTTATTCAAGCCTGAATAAGTCCCAAACCAGAATTGTCTGAACCAGCGGTGTTCAGCAGAAGGAAGGCCAATTCATACCTACATTTTGAAGTGTTGTACTTATTACAGTTTTACAGTACATTTTGAAGTATTGTACTTTTTTTTTTACTGTGAGTACTTTTTACTTCTACTCAGTAGATTTTTAACAAAAATACCAGTACTTCTACTCCTTACTTTTCCCAAAACAGGGTTGTTACTTTTGTCTTTTTTTTCTGTGACAACATGGTAGGACTACATGTCTAGTGTGAATGAGTCAGTAGGGGGAGGTACTCGGTAATGCACTGAGTACAGTAGCAGTTAATAAGTTGTTTTCATTTAGTCTCTGGGTGTGCCCCTCAAACACAGTTAATATCGCCTGTAAATTTAGGTTTTGTTCTTTGTACTTTATATTTTCAAAAATACTTTTTGAGTACATTTCTCAGCCTGTACTTTTTACTTGAGTAGATATTTGGATCAGTACTTTGTAGTATTACTCGAGTTGTTTTTTTTTTACATTCCACGCGTTGCTGCCTTCATACATCCGAGTGTCTTTTACATTACTCTGTGCAACAACAGCTGCTTATACTCAATAGCACCCCCCACCTTCCCCAGTAGTATTGCTCCGTTTCATTCGCACGTAATCATAAGGTCCCCAGATCCGTGTCAATTTACGTATCGACGGAGAGCACGTGTGAAACGCTCCATCTGTATCCATAGGAGTTAGCACCACAGGGCTCTTACTAGATCCACGAGTTAATTCAAAATCGCATGGAGAGGCCGCATTTAGTTTCTATGGCCCTCGACTATGGAATGGTCTTCCGGAGGCCCTCAGGGCCGTGGAGACTGTTGATGTTTTTAAGAAGAAGCTCAAGACACATCTCTTTGATCTGGCTTACAACTAGGATGTTACCGTCATCGGTACATCAGCCCACTGTATGTGTTTGCGTGTGTGTCTGTCCATGGTTGAGTGTGTGCCAGTTTGTTTGGGTTGGGAGGCTGTGGGTAACGTTGTCCTGTTCATTGTTCTGTTTCTGTAAAGCATTTTGTGTTGCTCTGCATGAAAGAGTTTACGTGAGGCATGAATGGGGCTGCAGAGGACACTGCAACACGCAAAACTCTTGGTGTTCAAAATCCTCCCAACTACATGTCAAACGTCCATACATTTTTCAAACGTCTCGCACGTTACAACTCACAAATAGCAGTTGTGACTGTCGTGCCTTCGTCTCCTTCTCTCACTGAATGATTCATTATTTAGTCTGCCAAAATGTGGGTTAAGTATTCAAAGAGATCAACAGAACATATGAATGCTTTTAGGCAAACTTTCATGCCATCCAAACACTTCACTCTGTCATGCGAGGATGAGACGTCTTTGCTTTAACATATATCCATATATCTTATATATTAGCATTATATCTCTTCACATCTTAAAGCATTCAAGCACTGTCTGTGTGCAAATTATTATAATACACTTGTTTCATTTTAAATGTACAATTATTTCATGTTGTTTTTTGGATTTGTGAATTGAATATATACATCATACCGGGGGCGTGCGGTGGCAGAGCGGTTAGAGAGCACGTCCGCCAGGCCACGGGCCAATCTGCACCACAGGTTTTCATACCCTCTCCGGGGTCTACTTTATATGTACAGTCTATGGGTGACGTCATGCATGGATGACGTCATGCACGCTGCGTCTACTTTATATACAGTCTATGGATGACGTCATGCACGCTGCGTCTACTTTATATACAGTCTATTGATGACGTCATGCACGCTGCGTCTACTTTATATACAGTCTATGGATGACGTCACGCACGCTGCGTCTACTTTATATACAGTCTATGGATGACGTCACGCACGCTGCGTCTACTTTATATACAGTCTATGGATGACGTCACGCACGCTGCGTCTACTTTATATACAGTCTATGGATGACGTCACGCACGCTGCGTCT
>OMKY01253304.1:7997-35989 GCA_900302395.1 Bregmaceros cantori
ATTGATTGTAATTAAGAAATAAAAAAATAATAATAATAATAATAAAACCGCAATTAAAAACCGCAATTAATCGCAAAGGTGGAAAAACCGCGATTTTTATTTTTGGGCAAAACCGTGCAGCCCTAGTTACTGTCCTTCCATGCTCTTGTTATGACATGTTTTGTCCCGCCGTCTGAAACTCAATTCCAGTGTCTGCATAGCCTGTGTAAAGTCATCGTAGTGGACCAAAGTGGCTCAATTTGTCACACAAATCCACTAACTACAGCTTGCTCTGTGACCAGTTACCCATTATCCACCGTTTTGCATGGATATTGATGAAATACAGGCAAAATCTGGCTTGAGTGAAAGGAACGGGTTGCGCAGATTATTGAATCATGCGTTTGTGGGGCATAGATCGGCACTAGAACATTTATTATAGTGCAGCAGAAGTTACCACCATCCTTTTTAAATAACTTGATAGGTGTGTACTCCCACTGAATAGATACGTTCAAAAATAGTCAAAAACCCGGCAAAATAAATCGCACCGGAAGTAATGTTCAGCCTAGGAATTTGCCCGGAACTACCCGCCAACCTTGTCTATATATGGTCGTTTTTTTTGGAAAGGGCACTATCAGGGTTAGTAATTTCATGTTAATTGCTGTTTATCTAATGTCTGATAATGAGCGTGTTAGATTACTCTTACTTGAAATAGCACATTTTAAAATTCTTTTCTGGACCCACATGTTTTCTAATTTCTGCCTATGCCGCTGTGTGCGTTACAGCTTTGCCCCCCTTCATCAAATGAAACATTGCAATGTTCCATTCGTTCTGTCCCATTTCATAGCCTCATCCTTGCATCTATCCTTCTAGCGAATGCACGACTAGCTGATAACGTAAGCCTGCCGTGAGGCTTTGATTGACAGAACGGAGTAAATCACGTATTGGGAGTAGAGCTGTGCAAAAAATTGATTTGAAATGGAAATTGGATTATTTTGTTCAGAGGATTTTTGAAAGAGTGAAATTCAATTCAGATTTCCTTTTTAACATTGATAATGATGATTTTGCTGGTCTGTTTTCAAGTTATATGGGTGAATAAAATGTTAATACATTGATAATTGTATCCTAAGACAAAGGGTCAGGTATCTGTATTTAATTCCAAAAATGGACACCATTTACAAAGTTTGAAATATGAAACTTCTAGTTTTTATATATTTTGTCCTTTTTTTAAGAATTCGGAAAACAATCGAAAATCGAGATTGCAAAGACACAAATCGGGATTGTAGTTTTTGGCAAAATCGTTCAGCCCTAA
The DNA here is from genome assembly GCA_900302395.1 of Bregmaceros cantori. Taxonomy (NCBI): domain Eukaryota; kingdom Metazoa; phylum Chordata; class Actinopteri; order Gadiformes; family Bregmacerotidae; genus Bregmaceros; species Bregmaceros cantori. The sequence continues at coordinate 9,286 of OMKY01253304.1, forward strand.
TTGGGAGTTTCACAGGGTTATTAAAAACAGAAAACAAATGTACAATGCATGCTGGTATATATTATATGGTGGTACACAGAAGATTTCTGCTCAGAAGGAGCAGTAGGGCTGCAACAATTATTTTGATAATCGATTAATCATCCATTTTTCCTTTTAAAATCATCTTGACTTGCAATACTTAATATTGCGAACTTTTTTTTTTCTTTTTCTAAAGTTATAATTTTTTGCATAAGCTCCGTTTTTCGGACACATGGTTGAAGATATTGGGTGTAGAGTGTAGACATTGCAGAAAAGTTGATGAGGGGAGAAGAACTCGCGCCACTGCCGATGTGATCTAAACCACAGAGCCATTACTATGAATGGGGGTCCTCCTTCAGTGTCCCTAACCATTGACGAGGAGACTGGCATTGGGAACAACATATGTTCAATGGACCAAGCAAGGAAACGATTAATCAATTTATCAAATTAATAGGCCATTTCACGATTAATCGATGATAATTGATTAATCAGTTGCAGCTCTACAGAGGTGTAGGTTTGGCTTATTGATTTACTTTCCCAACTATTGTTGGATAACATATCTTTTGACATTCATTACAGTATCATTAATGTCACAGCTCCGACCAATTCTATTTCCAGTCTTTCTACAACAATGCTTTTGATCATGAACAAAGTGTGCATCAGCTAGATCTACTTAACCCAATCTAATTTTTATTCTGTGTTGTTGTTTATTGTGTGTGTGTGTGTGTGTGTGTGTGTGTGTTCATGCACATGTGTGTGATAGAACTACAGTGATTCAAGTTTTAATACCTGATGTGTAGATTGTACCAAGAAAAATATGAGAAGTGCAGAAAGGTTTATCAATTTCTTTTCCCTGTAACCGGAATCATCGTCGTTAAGTGTTTATAGTGACAGTGACGGGGGACCTAAAGTCAGCTTTTCCCAAGTACTTGGATGATGGCATTTAGAATCATGGTCATGATTAGGGCAGGATTCAAAACTTTCAAAACTCAAACTTTATTTATATAGCTCCTTTCATGCAGAGCAACACATGATGCTTTACAAAAACAGAACATTGAACAGTACATTACGCACAGCCTTCCAAAACAAGCGACTGGCACAGACATACCCTCAGACACACACACACACACACGCAACACACAACACACAACACACACAACACACACAGACACACATACAGTGGGCTGATGTACCAATGACGGCAACATCTTAGTTATAAGCCAGGTCAAAGAGATGTGTCTTAAGCTTGTCTTTAAAAACATATTTTTCTATTTAACTTTTCTCCAAAAGAAAATCTATGCAGTCATTGAAGTCAGTCAGGAGAATGAATGGAATCATAGATGTTGTGTGTGTATATGCTGCATGAACGTGTTTGTTATTGTCATCCTTTGCTGCTCAGTGTCATGTTAACCCGTTGTGTTCTTCCTTCCAGTTGGAACTTGTTCAGTGGACTCTGTGAAAAGAGTGCCACTGGCCCACATTGTATCCTCCCAAACGTAAAAGGAACCACATCGCCCCCCCCTCCCCAGCAGCCCGGTCCACACGCTCCACTACTTGAACTTAACATGTTTTTCATAACTCAAATTCCTCTGAGCGCTTCTTTTTGTTGCAGGCTCACCCCGGCAAAATGACCAAGGCTTGACTGAGTTTATGATTTTTTTTTTACTGAGCTAACGTGTGATTCAATCGCAGTGCTTTTATTATCTGCAAATACAAGCTGTCCAAGCACTACACACTTTAGTTGTTGTGTTAAATTTAAGTTATTTTTTCGGCACACGCGCCATTTTTTCATTTTATTGACACTGGGCGAGGACGAGCGGACGTTCAGTATATGACCATGAGGGGAAGCGAACTCATGGCGATGTGTGTGTGCTGGTATCTAAGCCACAGCAACAATACTATATATGGGGCTGGCTTGGAACTGCAGTTCTAATGTCTGAGAATAATAGTGATCAGGGTGCGAAATACAGGGGGGTCAGAGGGGGGCCCCCCGCGATTAACCCACGAGACCCCCTGAAAGGCTCAAAAGCTAAATTTGAGGGGGGTCTCAAATTATGTAAAAAAATATAAATAAATAAAAAATGTTTTGTCACTAATGGTCAGTTAAATGTGTTTAAGCTCACCATGTTTAGTATTATACTGCACGCCAGGCCTTGTACAGTACAAGCGAGACTGGATAAAAAGAAAAAGTTCAATCATCTTGAAAGTGTTGGCATCCAAAATCTCATCAGTTCACAAACCTACCCCAGAGCATTAACACACTGAATCTCGGACAAATCCATCCATTGAGGCCGTTAGTTAGTTAGTTAGTTATTGCGGCGTTAACATGAAGGATCATGGCCTAATGCTTTTATGCACTACTCCGACTGAAAACTGTAACCGACTGCTTGAAGCGCTTCCACACTCTATGGTTGACCTCTACCCCAACTCTCCCTGAAAATCACCCGGCTCCGGCTTCTCTCGCTGGTACGGACAGGAAAGGCTCACCCTGGTACCAGATGTGTGTCATCTCCATTTTTTTCCATTTTACTGACAGGTTTAGGTTTCGAAAGTAGGGTCGAGAGATCGGTGGGGGAGACATTGCAGAAAGTTTGGCGAGGGGAAGAGAACTCGTGGCGCTGTCCGTACCTGCTAACAATATCTAGCTACGCCTGCATGGATGACGTCAGAAGCTGAACGCCAAACATCTGCCAGCCTTGCTGAAGCAAAGCGTCACTCTATGAACAAACACTCTCATTGAGATAAAAGGTTTGGTCTGAACTAGGGCTGCAACTAGCGATTACTTTTATTTTATTTTAGTTAATTTAAGTTCTTTTTTGCAAGCGCCGTTTTTCATTCTTTCTAGCGATTATTTTGATCATCGATTAATCAGCCTTTTTTACTGACGGTTAATCATTGGCTAATTTTTCCTTTTTTAAAAATTGGAACGATTTTTATCCTGAAAAGTTAATTATCAATTTTCACAATATTTATATTGCAAGCTTTTTGCGGTTTTGTTATCTCTAATGTATTTCTAACATTTCCATTTTTTCTGTATTGGCATGGGAGAGCCTACTCCTCTGTGCTAACTTGTGTGTTTTCACCTATTATGTGTCACAGCGTGGGGCTTAGAATGGGCGGGCCCATGACACTGGGAATGCCAACTGACAACATATAATCAACACGTTTGAGCGGAGAATGAGCCAAACAAGTAAACGATTAATCACTACCGATTAAACGATTATCAAATTAGTTGACGATTATTTCAATAATCGATTATCACGATTTAATCGGTTGCAGCTCTAGTCAGAACCTTCCCACAGTTGCACATCTTGGTACCAATAGGTGGGTGGTATTCCACCCCGTACCGCCATCTATTCCCCAACATTGTATGCTGTCCCTCCCTACGTTCCCACTTCCTCGCCCCTGTACCAGAATTCCAGCATTCTCACCAAGCGGCGCTCCTGTTTACCTCGCACCCTTGGCCAGACCAAACAGTCGAAGGGTTTCCACTGGCAGTCAATATGCAGCCAACGTGCCTGCCACTATGCTGGATGCAGGAGTAGATTTAATATACAGCACAGCTGAGCAGTTCAAAGTCAAACCAAACAAAACATCCATGCATCAATCGAATGTGCGTTCGGGTCTGGAGTCGATGGGATCGAAAAGGGGTGTGGTGGGAGGGAGGAGCATTATTTAAAAAGATCAAAGTTATCCAATCACAGCACAGTAGGCATGACAAGTGACGGAGTAGGAAGCATCACGTCTTACAGTGAGCCCGCTTTAACGTGGCTCTGATTGATCGGCAGAAACTGAACCGAGGATCAGATTTTTTGATTCGATGGACTCCAGACACAAACGTAAATCCACCCAGTCAGAAGTTATGGACCAAACAAAAATTCGGCCATCTTGAATTCAGCCATCTTGAAAGTGTTGGGTCTCCAAAATCGAATCAGTTCTTCTAGTGCATAGAGAATAATATTCTAATTCACTTCCCGTCTGCGCATCCCACCGCATCCTGCTGCCTATCAATTAATAAAATATAATGGTTTGATATAGGTCTGATCATTTGATAAAAATAGTGAATTAATTGACTTTTAACACCCCTTATCGGGTATGTATTAAAGCTAACGGCACTTTATCAAGTCACACATAGATGCATAGATGTATAGTGAAATTCATCCTTAACCCACCCCTGAGGAGCGGTGGGCAGCCACGGTGCAGCGCCCAGGGGCCAACTCCAGATTCTGAGAGGGTGCCTTGGCCAGGGGCACTGACTGAAGCAGGATAACTTGAACATTCTTTGTATTAAACTGCACATTCACCAGTGGAAACCCCTCAGAAGGTCACAGACTGCAGCTGGTACTGATGTGTACTGTATGTGCGGGCTCTCATGGTGTTGATGCCGGGTGGGTTTTTGTGGTGGGACTACAGATCGTGTCGAGCTTCAAGCAGACCACATCCAGGGCCGTGTGCCAGCTGCTTCGGGAGTACGCCGGCCACCGAGATGGCATCTGGGACCTCAGCGTCAGCCGCACCCAGCCCACCGTGTTGGGGACCGCCTCTGCCGGTAAGTGTGAATGAGAGCTCAGTGTCTTTCAAAGAATGATGCTTAGGTATACCCACATGCAGAGATGGGCAGGTACTCATTACATTTACCCAGTTAAAATTTTTTGTGTACTTTTTAACTTTTGGAATAAATTTTTCACAAGTCACTTTTTACTTTTACTTGAGTAAATTTGACGTGAAAAAAAAACTACTTTTCACTGAGATTTCAGCAATTCGCTACTCGTTACCAGTGGAAAGTAACGAATTACATTTACTCACATTACTGTAATTAATTACTTTTTATAAGTAATTTGTAATTTTCTGATTAGTTTTTGAAATGCGTAATTTTTACTTTTACACAAGTTCATTTTTACCTTAGTACTTTTAACTCATTACATTTGAGTCCCCTCACGTGGATGGTGAATTTTTTTAAATTAAGTTGAACTCCTGTGCAGCCTGGTGAGCCAGAAGCAACACATCGTCCAATTGAATATTGATAAAAAAAACTTAAAAAAACTTGAATTTAATTTATAACTTTTACTGATTTTACTCATTACATTTTAAATGAAGTAATTTTGTACTTTTACTCAAGTACTTTTTGAGATGGGTAATTTTACTTTTACAATTTAAGCAAAGTAAAGATACTTTTAATCACTTACAATTTTTCAGTACTCTTTCTTCCTCTGCTCGTTACATTAACTCTCTCTCACGCTCTCTCTCTCGATCTTTTTCTCTCTCTGGGGCCCTCTCTCGTTTAACATTTTGAAAAGAGAATTTGTCCCAATTTATTTAAATTTTTTTTACTGAAAGTTACTCAGTACTTTCGCTACTTTGTGACTGACGTCATGAGTGAACGCATCGGTCTGATCTTCGAGCTGGTGGAAATATTCGTATCTTGCCAAAGGGTCCTTAGCTTTGCTAGAGCCGCTGATGTTTGTGCCATCCTGTTGATGATCGGACCACAGTCAAAAAACTAAAACTAAAATGGTACGGACATGTCACGAGATCCCAAGGATCCCAAAGCGACGGGAAAATAACATCCAAGAGTTGCAGAGATACATCCGAGAGTTGCAGGCTGAGTGACACGATGCGAGTGGCCGAGGACAGAGAGACATGGAGAGAGTTGGTTGGAAAGTCTTCAGTGGCACTGGCACCCCAATGGTCAGCCAGACTACAGAAGTGATGATGATGAGACATCCCTATCCATGGTGTGTCTGTGTGTGTTGATAGATCACAGTGCCATGCTGTGGAGCATCGAGACGGGGAAGTGCCTCCTCAAGTATGTCGGCCACCAGGGGTCAGGTCAGTGTAAAGTACCCTACGGAGACGGATGAAATGTGCCTATCCGTTCCAGCCGTTGGTCCCGGAGTTTTGTGTTTATACCTCCGTCCGTATACGATTGTACCTAAGAAATCCCTCAGAGGGCGGTGCTGAGTTGCCACAGTTAAAGCATGCAAAATGCTTGTGACTCCGTAATGCCTCCACGCGTTTCTTGTGATATTGCTCCATTGCATCTGTAGCTCAACGGATTGCTAAGCGACTAACCTACGGACAAAATGACGGATGAAACTAGCTACGGAATGGATGAAAGCGTCCGTTTTCGTTATTTACGGAGGGTATAAATGGGCCTTACGACTGCAGGACTGACAGCTGACACCAGCCATAGCAGCTGACACCATACCCGCATTGGTCTACTGATTGAAATTATAATAATTTTTAAAAATACAATATATTAAATGGACATAATTGATTAAACATGAATTAAAATTGATTAAACATAACCCTAAAACATTAATATAAAGAAAAATGTCAAAATACACACTGCATAACCTGATTGTATGTAACCTTTATAGTGCACTCCCACAATGAAGCGCGACATTTTCTGTGCGACACATCGATCACTACTCTATGCACAGTATGCAGTATGCACGCTATCCCATAATGCATTGCGGTCGTGAAAATAATTTTTAGACAAGCAATGATTTTGACGGTTAATCTTAGTTAATATGCCCAGTTTTTAGGCATCTGTTTTGCAAATAATTGGGCTGTTGCATGTGACGTCACATCTTGGCGGCGGCAGACTTTTTGGTGGTATCACGTATGGTGAAGTATGCGTACGGTTAAGTGGTGTACTTTACCACTTCATTTCCGTTGTATAGGGCAAATACAATGGATGTAGTTAGGCTGCCACCTGCTGGTGATTTATAGTATATTGGCATGGATAAATCAAAAGACTTTTAAACAGAATATGTTATGCAACTATCACTCTCTGCCTGTTTGTCCGACTGCGAAGATACCACCATAATGTCTGCCGTCGCCAAGCCGTGCAACAGCCCTATTGACGTTATTTGACACAGTTTCTTTTTCCCCTAAAAGGGGAGAAACGTGGTTCATGGTTATATGCTGTGATTAACATGATCCTTTGCTGTGCTTCCATAGTGAACTCCATAAAGTTCCATCCCACAGAGCAGATGGCTTTGACAGGTGAGATCCTAACGCTAAACTGAAAAAGGTGTTGGCGGTATGAAGTAGCCGATATGAGGCATTTATCCATACCGGTGCTGTATCGGTATCTGTGAATTTTCCCCCCAATACGGAGGAAACTTCAGAAAGTGCAGGGGAGAATCACACCGCTCAGCTCACTCCCCAAACTCCCTCAACCCCCATCCCTAAGAACTATTGACTTACTGATGCATGTCCTTTGTGTGTTTAGATTCTTGTCTTTACACTGGAACCATAGAAAAAGTCTGTTTGACTTGTTCATTGACAATGACAATAAAGATGACTCTGATTCCAGCCTCTGGAGACCAGACAGCCCACATCTGGAGGTACATGGTGCAGCTGCCGACACCCCAGCCTGTCTCTGATGTCACTGTAAGTTTCCTCATCACAATCAGAATCTTAGCAATTTCAGTATTTTTTGTGTGGGTCCTCACCAAACAGTCAAGTATCTAAACATAACAGCTTATAGATAGATCATATTTATCATATCTATTTATTCGGGTTTTTTTTGTCTTTTGAATTATTTCGCAAAAAAAACACACAAAAACCTCAACATCAAAAGAAAAACGACATGACAACGACTATACAACATAAAAATCACACTAAACAACCCCCCTCTTCAGACATTTCAGAGCAATTTGTTCTAAACATATTTTTTTCAGTTCCTCAGTAGCTGAGACGCAATAAGAAATTCTTTGCTTCCTGAGACTGCTGCTGTGGAGATTTGAAAATTTCCCATTGTGATGATCGCAGCCCCAAAAATCGTGATTGCCGATTTGATCGCGATCACAACCCAACACGAGCGCCCCCCGCTTAGCGGAGAACGCTGCCCACAGCCAACCGCCGTGCCACTTTTAAGATTTTGACGATGTCACGATTTCTCAAAAATACGTACAATGTCAAATCGTGGCAGCCAAAAATCCCAATTGACGATCACCTGAGACCCATAACTCTGACCATTGACTGCTCCAGATAAACAATATTGAGATAACTTAACGTCCAATGTTTGATATTAAGTTTGTTAGGGTGTTTCCACAAAAGATCATCCAGAGCCGTGGAGATAAATCTTTATTCTCACAATAAATATTTAAAATGAATGTGGAGTATTGATGCTTCTAGTGCATTTCGTTATCCCTTCAGCAATCGGCACCGACTGCATACCTCTATTTAATTTTGCATTTGCTGTGTTTGCAGCCAGCAACATGCGAGGACGACGGGGACCTGTCGGACAGAGAAGAGGGGGGCGTAGACGGAGAGGGGGAGGGCCCCAGCGAGTGCCCCGCTATACGTGTTCCTGTCACCACCCTGCGCAGCCACCAGGGGGTGGTGATCGCCGCGGACTGGTTGGTGGGTGGTCGCCAGGTGGTCACGGCCTCCTGGGACCGCGCCGCCAACCTCTATGACGTGGAGACCTCGGAACTCGTCCACTCGCTGACCGGTGAGACCCCCTTGGTCTGTTCGTTTTCAAGTTATTTTTTTCGGCACTTTCGCCATTTTCACATTTTATTGACATTGTTAGTAGTGTGAAGAGGGGATGAAAGAGAGTAGGCATGAGCGGACGTGCAGTATACGACCGTGAGGGGAAGCTATCTCTGGTTGGTTGTTCGGATTATTAAATCGTTAGTTTGTGGGACGCAGATCCACACTAGAACATATTGGTGTTAAATAGCACACTGCAAGTTACCACCACCCTTTTTAATAAAGCAATTGGCATGAGCTCCCACAAATGTTGACATGTTCAAGTTTCAAGATTCATTTTAATTCTCCTTATTTCATATACATGACAGCAGTACACACGCATGGAATTTTAGTTGGGCATGAAACAACTCTCAAGATCAACAAGTAATGAACAAGGTCAACATAAAAAGAAAGGAGAGCAGCACATAAGTTATAAAGTCGCATCGGCGTAGAATCAGCACATGTAACATGTCAACATATCAAGCAGGGCTACCCCCTGCATTCAGTAGCATCACTGCACGTGGGACTGTTTCTCAGTGTAGAGGTCTTAGTACGCAGGGCTCTGTAGCGCCTTCCCCGGGGAAGGAGGGAGAAAATGTGGGGAGGGGTCTGCTACGATGTTTTTGGTCCAGTTACTCACCCTGTCCTGGAAACGTCCTGAAAGGAGGGTAGGGAGGCGGCAATAGCATTTTGGAACTACCCGCCAAACTCGTCTCTTGAAATGATAATTGTTGAAGTTCTGCCAAGTCATGTGTATGCGTGATTCTGTTTGTGTATGTGTGTGTGTCTGTGTGTGTGTCTATGTGTGTGTTGTGTGTGTGTGTGTGTGTGTGTGTGTGTGGTCTCAGGTCATGATCAGGAGTTGACCCATTGCTGCACCCACCCGTCTCAGCGTCTGGTGGTGACGTCCTCACGGGACACCACCTTCAGGCTGTGGGACTTCAGAGACCCTGCAATACACTCAGTCAACGTCTTCCAGGGACACACTGAGTATGTACAGACACAGTTTCTGCTATGCTGTTACATTCACAACTACAAGTATGCAGTCATTGCCGACTGTTAAAGGAACATCCCCGAAACGTGATACAAGCACGTCCATATATTGTAGAGCCATGCTTTCTGTAGAATTTGAGTTTAATTGGAATTTTAATTGTGATGTCACTGGGTCCTTGTACAGAGTGTTTCCCAGAGTGTTACTGTGTGGCATACAAGATGTTAGTCAGCCATCTTGAAAGATTGTGTGATTCATATGAAATTGAATGTTTATGCTTTACCAAACGACTGATAAGATTTCCAGAGATATCCCGAAAAGCATGTAATTGCATTTCTGTTGCATTTTTATCTTATTGTTATTATGTTTAAAAGTTACGAGAACGACTATTGTTGATGTCGCAATAATCCAGCAGAAGTATTTCTGTGAAATGTCGGATGAGTTACCTGGAGATCTTTAGCTGCATTGGGAGCACAGCTCAATATTCAAGATGCATCTTAATTTTCCATATTGCATATTCATGACAGCAGTACACACACATGGAATTTTAGTTGGGCATGAAACAACTCTCTCAATATCAACATGTAATGAACAAGGTCAACACAAAAAGAAAGAAAAGCAGCACATAAGTTATGAAGTGGCATTGGTATAGAATCAGCACATGTAACATGTCAACATATCAAGCAGGGCCACCCCATGTGTTCAGCAGCATCACTGCACGTGGTAAGAAACTGTCAGTCTAAAGGTCTTAGTATGCAGGGCTCTGTAGTGCCTTCCTGACGGACGGGGGAGAGGTGGTGTGCAGGCTGGGAGGGGTCCGCTACGATGTTTTTGGCCCGGTTCTTCACTCTGTCCTGGAAAAGGTCCTGAATGGAGGGTAGGGGGGGCGCTGATGGTTTTGTCTTGAGGAAATTGAGGAAATGAGTGAAAGAATATTTACATTTTTTCAGCACAGTGACGTCGGCCGTGTTCACCGTTGGAGACAACGTTGTGTCGGGCAGTGACGATCGCACCGTGAAGGTCTGGGACCTGAAGAACATGCGGTCTCCCATAGCAACCATCCGCACAGACTCTGCTGTTAACAGGTGGGCTCCCAATCCCTGTACAACTTTGATCAAGTTTTTAAATTCGGTCCCTATGCGTATGGAAACTTTGAACCATCGACCTATAGACAAGTTCGGCGGATAGTTCCGGTTAAATTTCTAGGCTGACTTGCAGTCATGTCTCTTCAGTGGGAGCACACACCTACAACGATTCAATAATCTGCCGTTCCATTTACTCATTTTTATTGTATTGTCATTGTTATTGTATTGTCATTGTTATTAGTGTAAGTAGCCTTCCCATTAGTCCAGAAGAACATGTGACCACATTGGTGAGTAACTTTAAGTCGGATTTTGCACTGACTTACCAGTGCATTCTCTGTTAAGTCTGTCAAAATGAGTAAATGGCTTTTGCAGATTATTGAATCATGCATATGTGAGGCATAGATCCGCACTAGAACATTTGGGTGTGGAATAGCACAGCACGAGTTACCACCAACATTTTTAAATAACGCAATAGGTGTATGCCGGCCTATTAAATAGACAAGTTCAAAAATAAGTCAGAAGAACACAGCGATGTAACGACACCACAAGTCATATTCAGCCTAGAATTCTTACCGGAATTACCCGCAGAACTCGTCCATTGAGTCCAGTCACAGATGTGTTAAACTCATGACGGCTATTGTCACATGATATCTTTTCTCGTTTAAATTGTTACCATTGTTTTGTGTGTTTCTGCATAGTTACTTACTGTGTTGTTTCTCATTGTGGATCTGTGTGTCTGTGTAGTTTACCTTCTGTGATTGTTGCCCCCTGTAGGATCAGCGTGTCGGTGAACCAGCGCGTCATAGCCCTGCCTCATGACAACCGCCAAGTGCGGCTGTTTGACATGTCAGGTGTAAGGCTGGCCCGACTACCTCGCTCCAACCGACAGGTACTCCCCGCACGCTGCTCTTTGGTCGAAACTCGGATGAAAGAAGTGGATGCTGCAGTGGTTAGCATTGCTGCCTCACAGCTAGAAGGTCTTGGTTTTGAATCCCAACCCGGACAGGTCCTTTCTGTGTGGAGTTTACATGTTCTCCCCGTGTCTGCGTGGGTTTCCTCCGGGCACTCCGGCTTCCCCCACCACCAAAACATGTTCTAGCTCCTGCTCCATTCAGTGCTCCTGGCCAACACACTGGTTCAGAATCTGGTGTTGGCCCCCAGGAGCTGCACAGTGGCTGCCCACCGCTCTATGTATGTGTGATAAAGTATCTTTATTCCCAGTAACATGGCTAACCAAAGCTAGCATTCTGTCTGAGGCAAGAGGAGAGATGTACTGGACATCACTCAGGTTGGAGGTGTTCAAATAAGCATGAACCCACTTTCATCCAATCACAACACAGGAACATTCTTCTATCCAATGAGGTTACAGTATTATTTGTCAAGCAAGTCTTTCAGCCAATCATTTTCAACCAAGCATCGGACAGGGGAGAGAGTTGGGTATCCTTCGACGTGGCAGGGCTGAGTGATATCTTGTGTCACAATGCCAGCACACAGTCTATGGTCTCATTGTACTGAAGTCACAGGTGTTAAGGAGTGAATTGACTTGGGAGGTAACCGAGCAGCGCTTGGCTCTGGTGGGAAAGCTCGGGTAACGGCAACTGCAATAAATGAGAGCAAGAGAGAGAAAAGACACAATATAATTCTGATTATAAATATAATAGAATATAAATCCTCTGCCAAGGCCATAGGGTCACCGTTGCCAAAACACCTAGACACTCTGGAATCTTATACCTACAATGCAGTGATGTAAATGCTCCAAAATTGTATCCACTTGTTCCGTTTGTCATTTCCAACAACTCCACAAAATGTCATCCAGATCAGTGCAGAACTTTTTCAGTTATCCTGCTGACAGACAGACAGAAAGACAAACCAACGTGACCAAAACCATAACCTGCTCGGCGCAGGTAATTATAACTTGCATGCGCCCCCTCACTGACCGGCCCGCCTTGTCCTGTGCAGGGGCACCGGCGCATGGTGTGCTGCACGACGTGGTGCGAGGACAACTCGTCGTGCAACCTCTTCAGCTGCGGCTTCGACCGGCAGGCCATCGGCTGGAGCATCAACGTGCCCGCCCTACTGCAGGACAAGTAGACAAGGAGGACAACCACTCGGAAGACACACAACAAAGCAACACCACGCACAGGACGGAACGCGCACACATCTCCAGAGGACACACAGACTCTAGACACACAGTTAGGTAATGCACACAGCGACAGCCCATACTAACCAAGAGTATAGATGAGTTTACGCGCCCAAAACAGGAGGCGGCCATTTTGTCCCGCCGCCTGAAACACACTTCCAGTGTCCAGCTGCCTGTGTAAGTCATCGTAGTGGACCGAAGTGGCTCAATTTGTCACACAAAACCCACACTGGTTCGAAATCCACTCACTATTAATTACCCATTATCCACCCCACTTTGCTCTCCGCTTTGCATAAATATTGATGAAGTACAGTCAAGATACGACTTAAAGTTACTCACCGGTGTGGTCACATGCTCTTCTGGACCAATGGGATGGCCGCTTCAACTAGTACGTCCGTCAAAAATGAGTAAATGGAACGGGTTTCGCAGATTATTGAATCATGCGCTTGTGGAGCACAGATCCCCACGAGAACCTTTGGGTGTGGAATAGCAATAGCAATTATGTTTTAAAAGGTGTGTGCCATCCCATTAAATAGACAAGTTCAACCAGAAGTCATATTCAGGGTTGAATTTTTACCGGAACTACCCGCCAAACTCTTCTACAATCGGCCACACAGATAATTGGGTGGGGCCTAATAACAACACTCACTGCCCAGACGTAAGGCGTGTGCTATCACTCCTTAAAAAAAGAAAAACATGAATGTTATCAGAACGTCACTTCTTGTAAAATCACTGTACTATTGTTGTGAGGCAGCGTCGATGCCATCCACTGTGAGGTCAACGTCGAAAGTGGTTTTTGGTTGTTTTTTCGTCAATGCTGGTGCCAATAGCAGTTCGAAAAGCCTTTGTTATTAAGCTAGACACTTGAGCTACGGTAGTGAACCACTTCAATGGGCGTTGTCACTTGATAGAACTAGGGCTTATTACGCTGCAGCCGGGATGTCAAAATGGCTTGGCTAATGCATGGTTCGAGCATCCGACGCTTCAGGGGTCCATCATCAATTAATACCCGTTTCCATTTTTTAGTAATAGTCTCCAGAACACGGTTGGGTCTCACTAAAAATGCTGATTTCTGACAAAATCCTGAATAAATGGGGGTGCAATACCGAACGCGTCCTCCACAGGGTGTCGGTATACATATCTGCTCTAGAGGCGGACACAGAGGTCAAATGTGTGTGAGTTTTCTTATCTTGGCGGTCCTTCTCCCAAACTGTGATCCGTGTTGCATTCTCCAGTGGACCACTCTGATGCCTCTGTTCCACTATCAGTAGATGAGTTTACAAACTAAAATATGTACGCTGCCATTTCGTCCCGCCTGTGTAAAAGGCATTGCAGTGGACTGAAGTGGCTGATTTTGTCAAACAAAACGCACACCGTCAGAATCCACTTAGTACAGCTCACTCTGTGACCAATTACACATTATCCATCATGCTTCGCTCTCCTGTTTTTGTATAAATATTAATGAAATACAGTCAAATATGACTTCAAATCACTCATTGATGTGGTCACATGGTTCTTCTTGGCCAATGGGATGGCTGCATTCACTCGGAAGTCTGACAGTGATGAGTAAATGGAATTTGTTTGAGTTGTGCTGAATATTGAATTGTGCGTTTGTGAAGCATAGATCCACACTAGAACAGTGGTTGTGTTCACCCCATGTCTTTGTGGGTTTCCTCCGGCACTGCGGTTTACCCCACCACCAAAAAAATGTTCTATTTAAACTGCTCCAGTCAGTGCCCCTGGCCAAGGCACTGGCTCAGGATCTGGAGTTGAGCCCCGCGGTGCTGCACTGTGGCTACCCACCGCTTCTCAGGGATGGGTTAAATGTGGAGGAAGAATTTCACTGTACATGAACGTGTGACTAATTTTAAATAAATTACCTTTATAAATTACATTATAGTGGAAACGAGGCATTATCATTTGGTCCATGGGAGTCCCACCATGGGGGTCCCAGATTCCCCCAATGGAAGATTCTGTGTGTGTGTGTGTGTGTGTGTGTGTGTGTGTGTGTGTATATATAAGTGAGTGTGCGCACATTTCTTTTAGTGCTAAATACAATTGCGCCTTTTATATTTTGAGCCAAAAAAAGCACAACTTTCATGGTTGAGGTCACGACTAACTTGTAGCTGTCTACCGAATAATAACCATTAAGTCCGCTGTGAAAGCGAGCAGAAGTCATTTTAACACAAACAAACTGGATGCACGCCTCTATTTTGATTACACTGAGCTCCGAAGGTGCTGCTTTCCGACAATAGAGCTGTTGCACGTGACTTCGCGGCTTGGTGGCGGCAGACATTTTGCTGGTATCACATACGGTGAAGTATACGTATATGTACGGCTAAGTGGTATTTTTTTTTCCACTTCACGTCCATTACATAGGGGCAAATACAACGACGTAGTAGTTATGCCGCTATCTGCTGGCGATTGATTGCATATTACCATCGGTAAATCACTAATGGAACACTTTTAAATCGACTAAGTTACGCAATTGCTCGCTGCCTGTTCGTCTCATCGCGATGATACCAGCAAAATGTCTGCCGCGGCCAAGCCGTGAGGTCATGGTGCAGCAGCCCTATTCTGTAATTTAAACTTTATTCGGAACAAGACATGCGGATTGGCTGTTCTTGAGTGACACTGAGAGCATTCTGAATGAAAGTGTAACCCATTGTAATACCGTCGCTGCTGCTGGTAGTCGCTTCATCGTCACATTTTAAATAGCCACTACAGTAGTAGGGCAGTATTACCATTTCCTGGTCCATTTGCTTGGTCTGCTGTTGGTGGCGCCATCTTGGGGCACGTTCTTTTCGCTGTATGACGTTAACACATCTGGTGTGGTTGGTCCTATACAGTTTAGCTAGTACACTGCCATCTTTTTTCATGCTGTCCTGCACTGAACGCTTTTCTGGTGAGTGTTTGCCTGTGTCCGATATCTGTCCCTATGTCCGAATTCTCCATGTACCCTATATAGTGCACTGAAAGTATCCCACAATGCACAGTGTAAAGAAGTGAGCGATCGATGGACACTAGACCAAGCGATATAACCCATAATATATTGCGATACGCATTGAAAATTATCTTAACTACAAAAAAACATGGCACGGTGGGAGTCAATAGGCCGCAGTAAATAGTTAGGATATTAGTACTTTTGACTTTCTGTGATGATGAATTGTATAATGTTATAACTTCTTAAAAAACGGCTCCAACTCTAGTGTCCAAAATCTTGGTCATTGCTGTTGAGTGCACTAAAAGTGAGTGCACTATCTAAGGAGTAGGGAGTAGGGGTTTAGGAGCGATTTCAGACACAGCCAATGTGTTTTCTTTCCGTTCACGTGGCATCTAGGTCAGTTTAAAGGTCCATTTCTACCCGGTTCTGTAGGTACTTTCATCCGTCAATTTGGCGTAGGTCAAGACCTTCGCAATCTGTTGAGCTCCGGGGCACAAGAAACTGTGAGGGCAGTAGAGAGTCACCAGCGACTCAGCACCGCCCTCTAGAGGATTTCTTATGCATCTTCGTATACGAACGGAGGCATAAACACAAGCTCCAGGAACAATGCTTGGAACGGATAGACCAATTTTGTCCGGGTCTGTAGGGTTATAACGAGTCATCTTTCGACTCCGTCTTCCTTTTGTTGCTCCTTCCCTTTCATTTGGTTCCATCGCAATATATTCAAGTTAGAGGCCAATTTCACTGGTAGAAGCATCTGTAGATGTCTAAAGTTATTTTCCCATTTTTATTGACACCGTTGGTGTGAAGAGGGATGAGAGAGCGGGGACTAGCCGACGTGCAGTATGTGACCGCGAGGGGAAGCGACCTCACAGCGGTGTTAGTGCTGTGGTCTAAGCCACAGCAACAAGACTATGTATGGGGCTGCCCTGGTGCTGCGTCTTTAAACGCTAGGCGATGGGGCCAGCCCCAGAAGTGGTCTCTTATTGTCTGGATTCAAGAAAAAAGAACAGAGGAAAAATGGGATTGGGCCTAAAGTCTTGCGACATGTGGTTTGTGTTTAAGCACAGCTTGATTTCTTGTAAGAAAATGGGCATTTTTTATTTTTTTTGCCCAGGCTGAATGGCAGTATTTATATATAAAGCTTCTTTTAGTCTTTATTTTCTGTATGGTTTGTTTTACAACGATGGACGCAAACCATTGTTGTGTGTTCTGATGCCATACCTAGTGTGCTATATGTTGATATTTACATTTTTGGAGAAAAAAAAACTGTTTTTGGACAAGCTCAGTTGAATCTTGATGTGTTATCCGCACAAAGAATATCCGCAAACATCACAAAAGTTTAATCAGAAGTCATGAAACACCAATACACAATCACAAATGTAGCTCAATGGTAAATGTAACAATGTCTGTGATGTCTGGTGACAACAAACATTAGTCCCACCACGAATCTGCAGGAAAAAAATATGTTTTCCGCGCAGGATATTCCCAATTTCACGGAATTCCGCGGCTCAAAATGTCATATTCCACAGGCAAAGATCAGAAAACTACGTAAAATGATCAATTATGAAGCACGCCTATTTTGCTTGAATTATAATTAAGTCAAAAATGAATAACTGGTTTTGCGCTGTTTCAGCTGGGGCAGCTCAGAGGAATTGCTCCATTGTTTCCAGTCCACAGCAGCCGTAGACGCAATAGCGACATCTAGCGGCCTCAGACTGTGTTTCCGTAACACAGACTAGTTCCCACGGATGAATTTGATTTCCGTGGAAACGACCACGAACGTGGAATCACAGATTTCTGGAGGGACTAAAACATGTGTTTTAGAAAGTGTTTGAATTGTCTCTTCTCGTTCGTCCAACAACATCCCCCTCCCGCCCCCAAGAGAAACTAGAAAGCTTGATCTAGAAGTTACAGTTTCATGCTGATGTTCCCTTGTATGGCCTTTTTTATAATTAACAATATTCATATTTCAAATCTTATTGAGGTGTGTAAACCTTTTTTCCTCACAAAAGTGGAACTAATTTCCATCTTAAGTCAAGAAGACGATATAAGGACGAAAAGGACCGAAGAGTCTATGTCTTCTCAGCTTCACTCACGGAATTAACACAAATTAATTTTGCCAAACTTAAAAGAATACACCAGCACACACAGAAAAAAGAACCCACACATAGTGACAGCCATTTTAGCACAAAATAATTTTCACCGATTTTCGACTATTCTCCAAATATTCTCCACTCTCTAATTATATCCGAACATGACGTATAGAAGAGGATCTCTAGTTTCTAGGACAAAAAAACAAAAGTCTTTCACATCTTTGGCATAAAGTCTGTTTTCTGTAGCACATCTGTGAAAGTCCATGGCGCTGAAAGAGATGATATCTCTGTAGTTTCTAAGTGACCCAGTTCAAGCTTCTCATTCCAAGCTAAGGGTGAAAAAATTGACATTGTGATCCATCAAATTTGATTTGTCTTTTAGAATCTGAAAATTGGCCTTCAATTTGCAGAGTATTTTCCATTGCGGGATCGGCAATCAATGCACTGAAGCCTTTAGTCATGGCGATATCAACGGCCTTCAAGCGGCATTCATGGCACGTATACGCTTACTTACCAGTTACCAACATTTAAGCACAAGCCCTCGCATTACAATACAATATGTTATTATTTATATACTACAGCCCCCTGTACTCTATCTATTTGTGCCATTTATTTGGTCGGCCTCCGATTTCATTGTGTAATGGGAAAAATATAAATGTATATTAAAGTCTGTTTATATTGTTTATATCACTTTTAGCTTGAAGCCACACAAGACATTTTTTTTTTTTGATGCACCGTTTGACACACATGCCAAAAGTGTTGCTTGTAACACTGACACAAAATACTCCTAGCACACTGTCTGATGGGATTTTATGACCACAATTTCATACTGTGAAATAGCAACACTTCCATTAATTTAGATGCGTATAGAAAAATAAAAGATGTACAAGTACACAGCATGCAACGTCTCTGATCCCCCATCTAATAGAGCTAAAGTGAACAAGCAGTTTTGTTTCAGTTTTCCCCATCGTACACTGCCCGTCCGGCTGTACCTAAACCCCGGTACCGACCGAAACGGTCACAGACATTAAGTTTTGAACAACTTTTCATATTTTATGGAATAATTTGGTTTAATTTAATGTGTATCTGGCCAAATCTGGGTCAATTTCGGTTCCGTTTTGTACCGTTCCGGTGAGTTTTGGTTCCGTTTTGGTTGGTTTTGGTTCCATTTTCGGTGTTTAGGTCCTGCCCTCCCGCGCCCTGCAGAGGCTATCCAGGCCGCTTCTGTCTCAAACTTTCTGTCGTAAATTCAATGATGTGCAACTCATTGTCCTAACTGTTGTATGTGATCAGTGGGTCTGAGTTTTGACGCAGGCTTTGTGTAGTAATAATAACAATCCCTAAAACTGTTGTCTTTTAAATGAGGTATAACTGTCACTCCAATTAACTGTCACTCCAATAAACAACTTTCTCCTGTCTACTGCCTTTTGTGTTTTGCTTTGATCCTCTCAAACTTCTTTCTTGTTCGTCCTCAGACAAGCTCCCATCGCAGTTTCCAATCCTCTCCGTTTCCTAGCCAGCCGGGCAAGCCAGAACAAATTAAACGTCCATGCATCGCACGTGACTAGAATGATCATTTGGTCTGGATCAAGCAGGCTTGAAAAAAGTGTCCAAAAAAAGGTGTCGATCGAACGTTCAAAAGTTATGAAATCACATTGCAGTAGGCTTGGAGGCCCACGTTTTGATTCGAACAAGGCCTGCCGAAATCTGATTTGTCTGCCTGGCTGGTCCAGACCCACCAGACCGTCTAATCACGTGCAATGCGATTTGTTGGCCTTCATAAAATCCAGGTCAAAGAAATGTCAATCTCTGTTCATCTGTGGTGGTGGTTTTCAGCCCTACATCAACTGGTTTGTGTGTGTCATGAGAGTGAAAGGAATCGGGGGTTGCTGCATTAGAATCACACAACGCAATATAATTGGACAAGAAGCACATGACTGAGGCGGGTGGAGTTCCCAGCATGCAACAGGAGCAGCAGGAGTTGAGAACTGGAGAACACCATGACCTAAAGTCTGTGCACTACAACGGTGTATATAGACAGTTAGTAGCCCTATGGTAATCGGCTGTAGCCGTCGAAGCGATCACCGTGTGTATATACTCGATTACATTTCGCCCTTGTTACATTGGTGCCGTAACCCGGATCACGCATACAGAACCTTTATGAGTTGGTATTTGATAGCGCCAACTCATAAAGGTTCTGCGATGGACACTGCGTCCGCAGTGTCGCGGTTCGACTACGCTCGTCGACTTGTCTGCAATGTCTACCCCCGATCTCTTCAACCCAGTTTCCGACTAATCCTATCCAATAAAGATGGAAAAACTAAACTAAAAATAACTTGAAGAAGCACATGACTGAGGCGGGTGGAGTTCCCACCATGCAATTGGAGCAGCAGGAGAAACACCATGACCTAAAGTCTGTACACTACGACGGTGTATATAGACAGTTGGTTGCCCTATGGTAATTGCTGTACAGTCTATTGCCGTCGAAGCGATTACTGTGTGTATATACTCGATTACATTTCGCCCTCGTTACACGTGTATTTATTATGGTGTTAATTCCACAGGGAGCTCTGGGCTCTTTGAGGGCCACTGTCCGAGGCCTGCACTCTTTACTGCCAAGGCAAAGCGTTGATGAGTTCTCTGGTAGTGACCGGCCGCCATCTTGAGGCTCTGGTAGGATCCGTGGTCCACCGAGTTGTCACATGCTGAGGGATGCAGCTGTGGAAAGAGACAGCATTTAACCCTCTACGGCATATGCCCAGTATGGAATATACACATACTTTCCCCTTTGGTTTTGGTTTGATTGATTGTTATTTTTACCTGCACCGAGCAGGTTATGTTTTCGGTTGAGGTTTGTCTGTCACCAGGATAACTGAAAAACGAACACACGGATCTGGATGAAATTTTGTACGGTTGTTGGAAATGACAAACGGAACAAGTGATTCAATTTTGGTGCATTTACACCATTACCTCTGCCAAGGAGGTTATGTTTTTGTCCGTCAGTCTGTCACCAGGATAACTGAAAAAGTTACGCACAAATCTGGATTACATTTTGGTGCATTAACATGATTACCTCTGCCAAGGAGGTTATGTTTTTCTCTGTTTGTCTGTCAGCAGGATAACTGAAAACGTTATGCATGGATCTGGATGGAATTTTGTACAGTTGTTTGAAATGGCAACCGGAACAAGTGATTACATTTTGGTGCATTCCTGTAGCCTATAAGTAACCTCATATTTTGACTGTTATGAGCTTAGAAACTGCGATTTTGGAGCAGGTTTGCACTCTCCGAGTGCTTCTAGTTTTATGCTAGCATTATGATTATAATCATTATGAACAGAAACAGACTAGATAAGTGAACAAGTTTTTAGTCTCATGCTGCCCCATCCTGGCCCCGTTCTGAACATAGATGAATGATAAACATGTTTGCAGAGGTGTCTGTGGTTCACCTATATTCACACAGGCATACCACGCACTCCCACTGCTGAAATGCTGCGTTTACCAGGGCTCCAAACCAGTATCAAATCCACAAAACCGGTTAAAAACCTTTTTTTTTTAAATATTTAAACATATCCTTTCCTTTCATCCACTTTCACTGACAGTCAGCATGCATTTGGGGCTCCATCTTGTGGACAGATGGAGAAGTGAATGGCGTTTTAAACCCGGTTTTCACGTTAATACAGTTGCACTGTAGTTTGAAAATCCACCAAATATATTTTGTATAAACGTAACTTAACATTGCACAGTATAAAGAACTTTAAGAACGAACAAAATGTTTGTGTTCTTGAACCGTTTCAGGACTGTTATTTTGGTGGTGGAACGGTTCAGAGAATGAAAACGTTAAACATTCGGAATGGAACGTTTTAATAATGATTTTGTTTTCAACCACTGGTGTTTAGACACATCTCCATGCGTCCGTGGCATGAAAATGTTTCGAGGCCTGTATCCGAGGTTCCAGACACTCCTGAATAATTGTGGGTGCAATACAGACTATTTCCGCCGGGTGGAGTATGGTGCCACCTGGCGACCAGAAGCGATACTGCACTGTTTTTCGCAATAAAAGCACTGAATGAGTTAAGAGTGCCACACCACCTGCCGAAGCCGCTGCCATCGTGCATGTAGAGCCCGCCGGCACAGCCTGGACGCTGCTCCACTGCCCACCCTGGTTCCCCGGGCCGTGCACAGCTCCTCCACGTCGCTGTCTCCCAGGCTCCAGTTCAGGCTCCGTCTGGAAGTTCTCCCGGCTGAGCAGGGCTCCGTGAGTGCCACACCTCAGGGAGCAAAGACATACACTGGTTTCAAATGGCAGCAAAATCATTGGCTGTGTCCGAAATCGCTCCCTATTCCCTTTATGGGGCACATGCCATTTTGGAAGATGACCCATGTTGATGCACAGTCTGCTACAAACAGAGATGGTGAAATATGATCAGTGTGGCAGAGCTAATCCTTAACCAGGCCTCAAAGCACCTTATTGGCACAGCTTCTTAGTATGTAAACTAGAGGTATGCAGTTTGGCCATCTTGAATTCAGCCATCATGAGTGTTGGCCTACAGAATCTCATCAGTTCATGAACCTACACTAGAGTATTAGCACACCAAATCTGGGGCAAATCGTTCCAACCGCTCAAAAGTTATTGCGTTAACATGGAAGGATCTGTGCATGAAAAATGACATTGCCCTATACGCTGCGTTTCGAGGATATAATTAAAATAAGGAAGTTGAACACTTGGTACGGGTGTAAGACTGACTGCTGGGTGTGTGACCTGATTTTTACAATGATGGCCATGCAGTGGAGAGCTACCAGGCTTCTAGATTTTGGCCAGTGACCGACAGACCCCTCTCTGACACTTTAACGTATTGATTGAAACATGCGTCAGCCCGTGCATTTTACCCTGGTGTATCAACAGCCCCGACGGACGTGGAATCACGACTGGGCAAGTCTCAGTTTCTTGATCTCTCCTTGGCTCTAGCCGGGGAGCTTCTCACTTTTGCCGGATTCAAGAGGGGGAATCTTGAAATGAACCATATATAAAATCTTGGTTTACTCACAGGTCAGTGCTGGCAGTGTGCAGTGATATGGAGCAGGCAACTTCCTAAGGCGGATGGTGCGGAGTTTAAGTGTGTCGCCCAGGTGTCCCGGACTGGCCAGGTGGCCCGGACTGGCCAGGTGCGGACGGGCTTGATGTGTTTTGATTGGCAGGTGTGCTGCTGTAGTCAGGCTGCTCAGATACACTGGCTCCACAAAATGAGACAGCAGCGCCCCCTGCAGCCCCAGGACACTCCACCTGAAAACAGGGACTTCCTGTTAGTGTTGGTACGCATTAATTGTATTATGTACTCAACGCAAATTTCCACTTTTCCGACGCGGCGCTTTCTCATTTTCGGAATCTATATCAGAACTTTATTGACAGCGTTACGGTGAAAGGAGGATGAGAGAGCGGGGACGACTGGACGTGCTGTATATGATCGTGAGGGGGAGTGCTGCGTGCACTGATCTTTCGTCCATCTAATCACAGAGAACCCTGTCATCCACATACTATTTACTCATTCAGCCTGACATCCATAGGATGTACTTTCTTCATGTTGATATTGGCTCAGGTCTGCACGGTTTTGGCCCTAGCCTCTTATCCCAGTTAGCAGGATGTTTGAAATGATTACCTTTAGGTGGATCAAACATAATCTGCTTCTCCTGTATACAGGTGAAGCGGATACAGGTGTATACATGGTCAAAGTATATATTCTGTAGAATGTCTATGTATAACATATTCAGAATTCATCCTACAAAGTTATCCGCATTGATCAGAGCCAGCTGTCGGTTCTCTCGTGCGCGTGCGCGCTTCTCCGCTTCTTGTCTCAGGCTGGTCGGCATGGCGGGTGGGGCTGCAGTGGGCATCGGAGCCGGCCGCTGGTGGTCGCGGGGTCTCCATCGGCGGGTGGCTTGTGTGTGCGGCCGTTGCGCGCCATTTCGATCGACTTGAAGCGGATCCATGGAGGTGAATCAGATCCACCAATAAGCAGATTATATTTAGGGTTTTTTGGGAGCATGTGAACTGGGCTATTGACACAGTAAAATGATCCAGACACCATCCACTACACCTTGCGATCTTGTCGGTGCAAGACATGCTGAAGGAGGGTGCAGCCACGCCCTCCATCCCTCTCGCTTGATTGGCTGTCAGTCTGTGGGCCAATGGGAGGGTTCCCTCCCCTCCCGGCGTCTTCATACGTAGCTGATAGCGAATCCTCTGCGTCCTGGTGCTCCCATGGTCACCTGTTAGGCAACAAACCCAGAAGTTGTTTGGCGGATGGTTATACATGTGATATCAGTAACTACTTTTTCCAAATTAGTAATCAGATTAAAGACACTTACCCCAATAAGTTAAATTACTATTTAGTTACTTTCATCTTTAAGACTCCTCATTTAGATTAGATTCGATTAGAATTACTTTAATTTGTCTTGGACAATGTGCCTTGTATCACATCACATCAGCGTTGTCAATAACAATAAAATGCATAGTCTCATTCAAAAGACAGTATTGCACAACCAAACCAAACCATTTGCCAAACGCAAATTTGAGTGCTGCATGAACAATTTCTTTGGTTTGGCTTGCCAGGCTACCTTTTTCTCACTTTATTGACTGTGTTAAGGCCAGATTACAACAGCAGTGCACAGGAGTTTCCTGCCCAAGCGCAAGGAGGAGTCTATATATAGTTTATATTCCATTCATATTTTTATATTTATTATATTGTAGTGTAGTTGCTCCTCGGTTTTTAAAAATGGCTCGCCCCTTTACCGAAACGAGAACACAGACAGCCGGGAAGGCATGCCAAGGACCAATCACAGCTGCTTTTTCTCTGCGCACTTCCGTTTGCGGTCTGCGTGGGATTGCAACCGTCTGAAGCGTAGTCAGGATTTTTTTGAGGTGTGTGACGCCGGTTGCAGAACCTCTGTGCGGGGGGCACGGTCGCACGCAGAGGCAGATATGATGGTTGCAGAGGCTATGCGTCAGAAGTATAAATCAGCCTTTATTGTGAAAGGGGGATGAGAGAACGGGGACAAGCGGGTGTGCATTATATGACAGTGACGGAACGCGTTTTCATGGCGCTGCGTGTACTGTGATCTTTACCACAGCAACAAGACTATGTTGGGGCTGGCTTGGAGCAGCAGTCTTATCCGCTGCACCACAGGGCCAGTCCCACAGTGCTCTCAATTTGTACTGGAAAAGGAGCTTAAGACGGTTGTCACTCCTTACACAATGTGAAGGCAGGGTGGTGACAATGCAGGCGGGCATCTCCGCAAGGCGAGGAGCTGATGAACATGTGGAAGCGGACACCGTCCTTCACCAGGAAACTCTGCCCATCCAGCATCGGTCTGAACACGGACGCACGTGCGCCCTCCTCAGAGCCACTAGAAAGCACAGACATTGATACTTGTTCAGCCACAGATTAGAAGAGAGAACACGGGTAAATAGTGCTGCAACTTCCACAAGTCTATGGTTATTTTGCTAGTGGGGGTAACCAGAGCTGCTTGGGTTTATTCTGTTTTTGTCACACTGATGTATATTTACTTAACTGCCCGCTTGCCCACCCATACAATTCTTGAATGTTTAAAACCCGCCCGTTTCAGCATCTACTTGCCGGTGTCTGCAAGTACCCAACCCTGCTCAGGCTCGAAGGACCAAAAATGTTAGTAAAATTATTCCCTTCACATGAATATCACGAAACCACATTCCAGGAGTACTTCAATCAGGCAATGAGAACAAGAATATAATAATGATAATCAGAATATTTTCTAACATTACACATTGTTGTTTTCACCTAGCAATCAGTTCCAGCTGCGAGTAGAAGAAACGCAGCAGTGCCCTGCGAGCAACAACCTCCGCATGGCAGTCACCGACAGCCCAGCCCTGCTCCCTGGGGACACCTACTGGTAGACACCTGCTACCGCTGCCTAGTGCCACCACCTGGGCCCCCGCCATGCTGAGCCCTGAAAGAAGAGACGTTTCAGTCACACCTTGGTAATCTTTAATCGCGTGATAGAGGATCCCACCCTGGGACTTCTACAGTGATAAACAGTTTCTTCCCACGCATACTGATACTACTGAAAGCAGAGTGTAGCCCTGCTTGATATGTTGACATGTTACATGTGCTGATTCTATGCCAATGCCACTTCAGAATGTATGTGCTGCTTTTCTTTTTTTATGTTGACCTTGTTCATTGCCTGTTTATCTTGAGAGAGTTGTTTCATGCCCAACTAAAATCCCATGTGTTTGTATGCAATATGGCAAAAAAAAGAATCTTGATTCTGCGCCGCTATACGCTCTCTTTAGTATATGGCCTGGGAGGCATATGAACTCTGGTGGTCAGAAGTGGTACTGCACCCGAATATATTTTGTTTTTGCAATGAAAACCAGAGACGCGTCTTGGATCTCACGGCGCTGCTTGTGCTGTGATCTAAGACACGGCAACAAGACTATTTTTGGGGCTGGCTTGGAATAGCGGTCTAACCCGCTGCCGTAATGGCCATTTTAAATCGGATTTGCTACTTCCCTAGCAGAGATGACTTTTCGTCACCTCTGAATGAAATCAGCATGTGCCATGTTCCCACCTCGGGTCATCACTACTCCAGCCAGGGAGTGCTGGTGCCGGCCCGCTGGTCCTCTGGTCAGGGTACTGGTCAACTCAGCGTGCTTGTGTCTCACCAAGTGGACCACAGCCTGCGCAAAGCTCTGTGGGACAGACTGCACGTCAAACAGGCAAGTCAATGCTGGTCTATTTACACATTTACACCGATGCACGGTAGTTATTATTTTTTTTTTTTTCCAGCGTCAGCACCGTTCTTCATCTTTATTTGATAGTATCACTCGGGAACTGGGTTGAAGAGATAAGGGGTAGACATCGCAGACAAACTGACGAGCGAGGGGAGGAGAACTCGTGGTACTGATATAT
>OMKY01253309.1:1673-17890 GCA_900302395.1 Bregmaceros cantori
TAGAAATGATACTATTCTACTCTTTGTGCATGCAGTGTTGTTCAGTAACCCTTGTTACCACAGTTGATTACAAGCAGAGATGGGCAGTAACAGATTACATTTACTCCATTACAATTTTTTGTGTGTACTTTTTTACTTTTACTTTTGGAGCACATTTTTCACACATTACATAGCTTGGTATGGGCGACGCGAGACGTGGGCGATGCGAGACGTGGGTGGAGTTTGGTTGTCATGTCTCCACACCACTTGTCCCACCTACTGCGCTGTGATTGGATAACACGATTTGATTGACACTTTTTTTTTTGACACGTTGTTCGACACTGGTTTTACCAGACCCAATGTGTGGACGATTTGCTAAAAACGTACCAACCTTAAAGGCCGGATTTTTGAAAAATTAAAAATGGTTAGGAGACGATAAAATACTCAACAGATTTTTAAAATCTGTTGAGTATTGCAGCAAAAAGTTGCCTCAAGGCACTTCACAAAAATTATTTTGTTTTTTGATTTTAGTTTAAGAAATATAACAGCTGTTTACCTAACGACCTTTCAACCCTTATTGCGCAGTTAAGGACAGTAATTTGGGATTAGTTACAGAAATCCTTTAACGGAGGACTGGAAAGAAGAGAGGAGAAAGAAGAAAGAGGAGATCGAAACTTTCAATCAATCTCAATCTCGGCCTAGTTGAAAAAATAACTACTGATTTTGATTAGTTGTTATTAGTGTTAATTTATTTTGATTGGTTACCAGAACTCCTTTAACGGAGGACTGAAGGGAAGAGCAGAATGAGATTTTCAATCAATCTTAATCTCGGCCTAGTTGAAGAAATAACGACTGGTTTTGATTAAAATTCTGATGGGGATGGAAGGGCACTCTGGCAAAGACAAATACGGTTTCTGTACTCATGTGGATGTAGCCTTAGGTGCGGGTGTTTCGTGTGGCCGCGCCCGAGGCTACAGATTGCGATGCCCTCTTGGTGGGCAAGCTGACCCCAGACAGCTGGTATGTTTTTGTGGTGTGGCAGGGACCCCAGCAGGGACCCCAGGTGAACGCCAGGAGTAATAGAAAGTTCCACTCAGCAGGGGCAGGTTCCCTGTCTGTGTGGCTCAGTAATTGTAAAACCCTCCAGCGCCCAGCAGGGGGCTCCCTGCTGGCAGCTGATTGCCGTCGGCAGCGGGCGACGTCCCGACTGCACCGGCTTCAATCTAGACAAAACAAACTCTGGAAGGACACTGGTCACATGACCGACAGCTCGGTCATGTGACCAGACAACACAGTCAGGTTGATTGAGTCATTGAAAATCTCAACCTCCTCTTCCCTCCAGTCCTCCGTTAAAGGAGTTCTGTTAACCAATCAAATTAGTGAACACTAACAACAACAACTAATCAAAAACTCTAGGTATTTATTCAACTAGCCCGAGATCGAGATTGATTGAAAGTCTCAATCTCTTCTTTCTTCTTTTTTTCTCTCTTCTTCCAGTCCTCCGTTAAAGGAGTTCTGTAACCAATCCCAAATTACTGTCCTTAACTGGGCAATCAAGGTTGAAAGGTAGTTAGTTAAACAGCTGCTATATTTCTTGAATCTAAATCTAAAAACAAAAGCACTTTTGTGAAGCGCCTTGAGGCAGCTTTGACTGCGATTTTGGCGCCATATAAAAATCTATTGAGGGGACTTGAGAGTCATGTGTCCAGACAACATGGTCATGTGACCAGAATACCTAGGAGCTTGTTTCTTCCCTGCACACTACAAGCTGGCACCTGAATAACATGGAAAAAAAACAGAGAAAAAAATAAAACGACAAAAATAAATAAATAGTACCTGCTCTCTCATCCTGTTTGTCCCCTCGATAACTGAAAAAGTTGAGCATGGATCTCGATTAAATTTTCCAGAGTTGTTGATTCAATTTTGGTGCATTTCTGTAGCCTATAAGTAATATTGCTCTGCATGAAAAGTGCTATATAAAGAAAGTTTTGTAATTTGCCCTTTTTTTGTTTTTTTGTTTTTATTTTAGGTTAGACTCTGTTTAGGGGTTAGGTTTAGAAGTTAGGTTTAGAGGTTAGGTTTAGGGGTTAGGTTTAGGGGTTAGGTTTAGGGGTTAGGTTTAGGGGTTAGGTTTAGGGGTTAGGTTTAGGGGTTAGGTTTAGGGGTTAGGTTTAGGGGTTAGGTTTACGGGCTAGGTTTACGGGCTAGGTTTAGGGGTTAGGTGCAGGTTTGCTTCTAGTTCCAAGATGTTTTGCTCAGCAGTTTATTCTGATGAGGGGTCACAGCTGCTCAGGGTCACAGCAGGACCAGGGTCTTCTCTTGGTGTGAATGTTCCGAGTCATTGATAAACATCAACACAGCCGTGACATTGAGGTTAACACATAAAACTCAAACAATCTGCCGCCTTCATGTGGCGTCTTATTGCTCGTCATGATTGCTTCACTAGTTTCCTCCAGGGCTGACATGTTTAGCTTGATCTATGTTTTACGGCTTGAATCGAGCCAATTCATAAATGTCCAGTAATGGTTATGTGCAGTAAAAATCGCAACAATTGTCAGGTACGCCCAGATATGGCCAGAGTACCCATGAAAATTAGTAAAAATATTGTTACCTCAGCAGTCTACAGTCTAAGGGTCAATCACAATCGTACTACTCAAGCACTTCATAATGGGTTGCCACACATACTGCTAGCACTAAAAGTAGTATTTTTTTTGTACCACTACAGCGCAGGTTTGCAATCTCTGAGTGCTTCTACTTCTTAAATATACTTTACACTTCTTTCAACTAAAAAAACATTCTTCTAACAAGCTTCTTGCTCGACTTGAAAACTGCTTCAGTAGGTTAGGCGTGTCGGAGCACTGAGCGACCGGCAGAATCACTGGCAGTTTATAATTTTAGTGCTTTTATCGACTTTAGTTAGGCCTTTTTGAATATGTGTCACAGGTTGTTGCAGCTACGTGGAGTTGGCTAACTAATTTTCCCTGTGATGTTGGAAACAATGTGACGGTGACAATTAAGTATTCTGTTCTATTCTAAAGAGCACAGCTTCTTACCTTCTTCTCATAGATAGCTATCCAGTCCGTTGTGGAAAACCACTTGTGGCCCTTAATGTCGTTGACTCCGTTCTTGAGGTTTCCATAGCGCTTGGTGAGGTCCACCTGCAGGAGGTTCCTCAGGAGGTCCTTCAGGTCGGAGCTGAAGTGGGAGGGGAACCGGACCTGGAGACCAACCCGGTAAGAAATTTAACAATAATAATAATTAGTCTTGAACCGATACCATTTTTTTGGTGCCGATACCCGATACCTGGCTGTGCATTATCGGCCGATACCGATACCAACCAATACCGATACCACGGTTCGAATAAAAGTGCTGTTGGTAGTAACTTCTTCCCAAGGGTTGGGAAGTAGTTACTAATGTTATCACGGTAATTTTTACATGGAGTCTATGATTAATAGTAGTGGAGGAAAATTCTAAAAAGCAATAACACATTAAGAATTATTTTTTATTTAGTATTTTATTGTTTGGGTGATATTGGGGTAGTAACTGAAGAGTTCAGAAGCAAAACCCCCTTACTCCACTTGACCACTTTTTGAGAAAAAGGCCATTTTTTCATCAGGTCATTTTATTTAAGCAGATGAGAAGAGATATTTTAGACACTGCAGAGAGCAGGTTTTACTTACTTTACTTACACTTTTTCACAAAAACATTTCATTTACATATTTGTTTTAGACAAGATTCGGGCAGTTTCTGCTGTACGGAGTTGGAAAAATGGTAGCGGTCCGATACTGGGTGTAGGTACTCGCCGATACCACAAAAAAGGGGCCGATGCCGAGTACGCCCGATACCGATATGGGTGCAACAATGATAATAATAAATTTTATTTATAAAGCACTTTTCATTGTTGAAAAAAATCTCAAGGTACAACAGAAGGATGAAAACAGGTTTAAAACACACAAAAACGCACATGAGCAACAGTTCAGGCTTTTCTGAAAAGATAGGCTTTTAGGCTTTTTATAAAAGAGTCAATAGACTGTGGTGCCCTCAGGTGGTCTGGGAGGGAGTTCCATAGTTGTGGAGCGGCTGAGCAGAAACCCTGATCACCCATGGTGCGAAGCTTGGTGGTTGTAGGGTGATGGTACTGTTTGAGCGGAGGTGGTTGTAGGGTGATGGTACTGTTTGAGCTTGGTGGTTGTAGGGTGATGGTGCTGTTTGAGCTTGGTGGTTGTAGGGTGATGGTGCTGTTTGAGCTTGGTGGTTGTAGGGTGATGGTGCTGTTTGAGCTTGGTGGTTGTAGGGTGATGGTGCTGTTTGAGCTTGGTGGTTGTAGGGTGATGGTGCTGTTTGAGCGGAGGTGGTTGTAGGGTGATGGTGCTGTTTGAGCTTGGTGGTTGTAGGGTGATGGTACTGTTTGAGCTTGGTGGTTGTAGGGTGATGGTACTGTTTGAGCTTGGTGGTTGTAGGGTGATGGTACTGTTTGAGGGGGTCTTGGTTGTGAGGAGGTCTTTGAGGTAGGACGGGGCAGTTCCATGGCTGGATTGGTGGGTTAACAGAGTTGATTTATAGCCGATCCTGAATGCAACAGGAAGCCAGTGGAGCGTATGGAGGGCGGGTGTTATAGGCAGGGCTTGAAAACGAAATAATTTTGAAAACGTTCCGTTCCGAACAGTTCAGGCAGGTCTATATTTAACATTTTCGTTCTCGGAACCGTTCCACCACCAAAATAGTGGTCCTGAACCGGTTCGGAACACAAACATTTCGTTCGTTCTTAAAGTTCCTTAAATTGTGCAATGTTAAGTTTAGATATAGTTTTTATACAAAATATATTTGGTGGACTCAAAGTCCGAAGTAACTGTATTAACACTATTTACATTCGCTTCCTCGTCTGTCCAGAGAGATGGAGCCCCAGATGCATGGGGCTTGATGAGTGACAGTTGAAGTGTAGTCTCCCAGACATAGGATATGTCTCATCAGGATCCTCATCAGGATCCTAGCAGCGCTGGATGTGTTGCAGTTGCATTAACCAACAACTCTGGGCAGCTTTCTACGCTCTAAAGATAGTGTGCCAAACACACCATACAAGTCACAGCGACAATGTCACACTAGATAAAAGTACATAAAAGCACAGATGGGCAGTAACACATAAAATTTACTCTGGTATGATATATTTGTGTACCTTTTAACTTTTGGAGCACATTTTTCACAAGTTACTTTCTACTTTTACTCGAGTAAATTTGAGGAGGAAAAAAAAGCTCTGCAGTAATTTTTTTTTTACCGAGATCATTCAGCAATTCGCTACTGGTTACATTAACTTGGCCTTTAGCGACACCGGTTGGCACATATGTTGACGTCATATCGCTCTCAACTTCTCGAGCACTCTCGCGCTCTCCATCTTTCTCTCTCTCGCTTTCTGTCTCGCTCTCCGTCTCCCCCTCTCTCGGGTGCTTTCGGTCTCTTTCTCCTCCTCACGAGCACACTCTCTTTCCAGATAGTTACTTGAGGGGTCTGTTTGGCTGTGCCGTGGTGGGAATCGAGTGCTTTCATGGTTCTCATCCCGCGCCGCTCATCGTGCTGGAGCGGGGAAAAAGAGTGGGGCGAACCGCTTCTTTCCACACGTTTGGGCGGGAGCACTTGACCACTTTATGACTGAGGATGAATGAATTATAATTTTAATCGGGTTAAAAGAGTCAGGCGCCAACGCCAGTCATCCAGCGACTCTGCACTCGGTGTCACGCCGTTAACACCCGGCGACTCGGTTTCGTCGCAGTCGGGCGTTAGCACGGCTGCGTTAAACCAAAACGAGGTTGGGAAGATATAGTCCAACACGATGCACGAAGACCGTTACAGAATATTTGAATAATGTGCCAATTCCTTAACTATATGAAGAACAGTATTGATAACTTTAATTAAAACCCAATGGACAGGTGGATATTGTATAGATTTAAATGACTGGAAACATTGAACTACGCTGAACGGATCCAAAGTTGTGAGCAGTGAAACTGCCATCATTCACAGAAAAAATCTTGGTGGAATTAATGGTTAATGCATAGCACCGAGCAAAACCGAAAACCGAGGTTGAAACCAAGTTTCCAATTTTTTATAAAAATCGTTCAGCCCTATACCCCATTCTGGGGTCGTTTTCTCTTTTGCTTCTATTCTGGCTCCAAGATACTGGAAATGCCTGACCTTTATTCATATTTACATTTATATGACTAATATTTATTTCTTCTCCACCCATTGTCAGTACAGCCTTCTCTCTGCATTTGTCTGTGTCCATCATTTTCGTTTTCTTCACAGTGCAAATAAATGGCTGTCTTTGCAACGCCACATGTGAGAGCTTCAGTCCACTTCCACTCACCTTCCCAGACACGATCTTCTCATAGATCTGGATCGGTTGGTCTGCAAAGAACGGAGGGTAACCTGCTGCCATCTCATACACCAGAACTCCGAGAGCCCACCAGTCCACAGCCTTGTTATAACCCTGGGAACCACACAAAATGGTCTTGTTATAACCCTGGGAACCACACAAAATGGTCTTGTTATAACCCTGGGAACCACACAAAATGGTCTTGTTATAACCCTGGGAACCACACGTTATAAGCCTAGAAAAACTAGCCTTGCCAGCTAGAACCAAGAGCTAGTGCTAACGACTAGCACCTGTAGGGTCTCTATTTAGGCAGCAGGCTTTCATAGGGAAAGCCTGCTCGCATTATCTGAGAGGCTGAGTAGCATGCTATTTCACCATCTAATAGTTAACCATTCTGCCTCTCAAACCTAGCGGTTACGGTACCTGCCACACCCGTCTGTGCGTGCGTTTTGTTAATGTCAATTCAGCTTACCGCAATGTGCAACTCAACTATTCTGTAGTCTCATCATCAAACAACCCTCTCCTTGGGCTTAAAGCCTAGTAGGCATTGTAACCAGTACAACCCAGACACACATCTTTAACGTGCATCCATTCTTTCGTTCATCCATATTGCACGGTCAAAGGTAGTTCTAATAACTACCACCAGGAATCGTAACAACTCTAGGGCTGCCACTAACGATTATTTTGATAAGCGATTAATCGCCCATTTTTCCTGACGATTAATCGTCTCATTTCTCAATTAAAAAATGGATCAATCTTTTAGCGCAAATTATTATTCAAAGTTTGCAATAATGAAATGTATTTTTCTCTTTAGGCTCTCTCCAGTCATTTCCTTTTTCAGTATTAGCACGGAAGAGACTACTCTTCCATGGTAACATATTGGTTTATTTTAAGATTTCCCCTGGGAGATCCAGCAAAAGCTACAAGCTTCCCGCCTAGGCTTTCACCCAAGCTTACGTGTTGTCTTTATTGTATTGGGACCATGACACAGGTAATGGAGACTGGCATTGGGAACAACACACATTCAAGTTGGCCCAAACTAGGAATCGATTAATCGATTAACAAATGAGTTGACGATTATTTCAATAATCGATTATCATCAATTAATCGATTAATCGGCTGCAGCTCTAAACAACTCCATTGGAATTGCCAACGTTACCATGTGACTTCTGCCGGGCGGTGGGCTGGTGAGTCGCCCAGAATGCATTGTTGTCGTTACCTTGCTGAGAATGATCTCTGGTGCCAAGTACTCTGGCGTCCCGCACAGCGTCCACGTCCGACCTTTCACCCGCTTGGCAAATCCAAAGTCTGTGACCTGGAGGAAGTGTTGGGGAAGGAAGGAGAGCCGCTCTCAGAACAGACAAACACACACATGGAGTCATTGCTACACAAAGGCCAATCTCCTTTGTAACTAAGGGGAGCCACAAATGTGGGACATGACGGTAGTCTTGGTAGGTGGTACTGTACTCAGATTTCTTACTGGAGTAAGAGTAAAATGAGTTAGTAAAAAAACAACTCAAGTAGGACTACAAAGTACAGATCCAAATATCTACTTGAGTAAAGTAAGAAGTACAGGCCAAGAAATATACTCAAAGATTATTTTTGAAAGTATAAAGTGCAAACTACAATTTTAATTTTAAACTTTACAAGTGATATTTTTTTAGGGGCTCACCCACAGAGTAAATTTACTATACTTATTAACTGCTACTGTACTCAGTGCATTACCGAGTACCGCCCTCTACTGACTCATTCACGCTATATAGTCCTACCATGTCGTTGCAGAAAAAAGAAAAGGAAAAAGTAACAACCCTGTTTTGTGAAAAGTAAGGAGTAGAAGTACTGATATTTTTGTTAAAAATCTACTAGTAGAGTAGAAGTAAAAAGTACTCACAGAAAAAAGTACTTCTAAAAGATACTTGAAAATTCTACTTAAGTACAGTACTCAAGTATTTGTGCAGCACACAAAAAAAATGTTATTTTTTTGGGCGACAGCGCAGTTTTTCATTCTTCATTCCGAGAGACAAGAAATACTTCTACTAGATACTAGACACTCATTTGACAAATATTTTAGGTAACTTGAATTGAACCTGAATGGGAATGTAGTGAACACACCCTCGTCCCGTCCGGGAATGCAGTCGATGGTCAGGTCTTCTTGTCCAACAGCAGAAGCCACGCAACACGGAATCTTTTCGTCTTGTCGGATTACGGTAACTTGGGGTTCTATTTGTGGAAACTAAATAATGTAACTCGCGCAATGATGCTCCACAACCTTTATCGCAGCGATTCCCAGGCATGTCGGATTTCGGCAGCGCGTGCGCACCGTGCGCGTACAGTGTCGTCGCCACAATCTCGTCCGGCATAGTCAAGAGGCGGAGCATCATTTGGCTAGAGTCATTTGATATCTTTCAATATCAAAGTTCGACGTTTTGACAGCTCTAGCCTCCAACAGACCTGAATGTAGCCGTGGTGGTCGATCAGAAGGTTCTCCGGCTTCAGGTCTCGGTAGATGAGGTCTAAGGAGTGGAGGTATTCGAAGGTCAGCACGATCTGTGCGGCGTAGAAACGGGCATGTGGTTCACTGCAAGGAGACATGACATCAATTTAAAAATAATAGTAACTTGAAGCACTCAGAGCGTTCAAACCTGCGCCGTAGTGGTACAAAAAAATAGTACTTTTAGTGCTAGCAGTATGTGTGGCAACCCATTATCAATGCAAGTGCCCGGATAGCACGGTTGCGATTGACCCCACCGGCGAACATGCCAACTACATTTCCCAGTGGCCCCTGTGACCCGGAAGTCTGGTCACATGATCGCGGTAAGCACCCAGCAATCTATCGGTAAGTTGATGATCAAGTATGATTATGTTACTTATAGGCAACAGAAATGCACCACAATTTAATCAATTCTTCTGTTTGTCATTCCCAACAACTAATCAAATTTCATCCAGATTTGTGCACAACTTTTTCTGTTATCTTGGGGACAAACCAACCAACGCGACCAAAAACATAACCTGCCAGCCCCAGCACAGGTAATTACATACATACTGTACATACCGATTAATCAAACTAGATTGCATTCTATGAATAATCCTCCAAAAACAATCGAATGGATCTCTAAAATAACATGTACTGTAACATTTATGATCAAGTCTGTGTCTAACATACCTTCGCAATAGTACTAATAGTAACTAATTAGTAACAACTATATAATAATAATATAATATAGAATAATAATCATATCACTGGCCAAACTTATAAAAATCATCACCTACTTAATGATTGCTTTCTGCAGGATCCACATAGCAGATGGACTTTGATTGTAATTTAAAAAATGACAATCTCTGAGGCTGGCAGATCGTTAAGTCCTGCACGGCACCATTTGGAAGTATTTAGACGTCTTATCAGACTAACCTGAAGCGTCCGATTCGTCGCAGATGAGAGAACATTTCCCCGCCAGGAACATACTCCATCACCATGTACAGGTTGGTGTTGTCCTGCGGAGAACAGTGATGACGTTTTACAACGATCACATTAGTGGATCAATAGACACTAGATCAGTGTCATGCATAGGCTTTAAGCTATTAGGTGGCTATCACATCCAGGGCTCCGAACCGGTTCAAGGAACGAAAACCGAAAACAAACGGAAATTTACTGAATTTTACGAGGAGCGGAAACGGAAACGGAAAAAGATTTCTTCAACTGTTCTGGAACAGAAACGGAACATTATGAAATCCACAAAACCGGTTAAAAACGTTTTTTTTTCGTTCTCGATATTTTAACACATCCTATGTCTGGGAGACTATTTCCGTCCACTTTCACTGTCAGTCGTCAAGCCCCATGCATCTGGGGCTCCATCTTGTGGACAGACAAGAAGTGAATGTAATGGCGTTGTAAACCTGGTTTTCGCATTAATACAGTTGCACTGAAGTTTGAAAGTCCACCAAATATATTTTGTATAAACTATATAAAAAACGTAATATTTCACAAAATTGGGAACTTTAAGAACTAACAAAATTTTTGCTCTCTGAACCGGTTCACGACCAATATTTTTGTGGCGGAATGGTTCCGAGAACGAAAACATTAAAGATAGACCTAGCTGAACCGTTCAAAACGGAACATTTGAAAAATAATTTAGTTTTCAAGCCCTGATCACATCTAAAGATTCGGACTACAGCCCACGCCAGTCAGTGAAGTGCAGCATCAATTGCATTTGTAATTGATTGTCTACGTTCCCACTCTTTTCAAAGCTGCACACCTTCTTTTTCAAATATAGTGTCCGAAGGTGAGCGATAGGTGGCGTTGTTTTGCAACTCGCTGTTCCCAACCCGTAGAAGAAGAAGACCTGCCTAGACGTGTTGCCTAGGAAACCGATAAATAGGTGACTTTATAACATTGCGTGGTGGAGGATTGAGAAATAATAAAATTACGACTCGCAATATAAAAGGTGTTGTTCCATTACCGTCAGACGTGGCACATCCGACATAATGCAGCCCTCCCATTGGTCCAGAAACTGTGTTTTTCAACAACAGCAAGAGACGAATGACATGTATGTAGTTTGTTAGAGTGAATTATAGACATCAATCCTGGGAAAACAGGAAAGCGTCAAGTCCTGAATGAAATATAATATATTGTAGTGAATGAACGTGCGCTGCATTCTGGGCCACCACCGTTGGCGACCCTGCATGCGCCTACACGCCTCTATATGAAGTGTCAAAACGAAGCTTGACAATGACTGGGCTCAGTTATTGTCGACCCGAGTTCCTCTTTCCCCAGCTGCTCCACGAGGGGGCGCTAGCATTACAGTATAAAATATATCCTCATGGACATTTCAAGACACTGCGGGACAATGGTAATTATTCGTCATCATTAAGACGTCATAATGTTATAATAAAGGAAGTGTCACTTGAGTTAGTGTAAAAATACATATATCCAATATGCTCGCAACATTCAAGTTTTCATTAGATATGCGTTGGGGTCATTCCGAGATGTTAGTGTTAGTCCGTCCGCGTTCTTACCAGTTGAAATGCGCACTTGAATTCCTAAAGTCTGAATCGAGACCTAGCTTTTTACTCAGATCTTTTGAGATTGTTTAGTCCGCTGTTTTACCGTGCACTTGAATTCCATCGCATTATCACCCAAAAAATGGCCTTCAGACTTTTCTGAAAAGTCCAATAGTCTGAATTTACCACTGCAGGTGTGAATGCGAACTTAAAATCAATCCACCAGGTCGGAAGTTATGGACCAAACAAAAATCTGCCCATCGTGATTTCAGCCTCCAATGTCACATCAGTTTATGAAGCTACCCTAGAGCATTAATGCACCGAATCTGGGACGAATCTATCCATCTGTTCAAAAGTCATTGCGTTAACATGAAATAACCTACGTGGTGGCCATAATGGACATAATGATCGTATACATTTGAATATGAACAGCGATAACGCATACACGGACACACACACAGACACACGGGCACACACACATACACGTCACAGTAGGTGTTCCGCAGAATGGACAGAATTGTATATCAACAGTGATAACACACACGTATGCCGTGGCATCCACAGGAAAGAAAGATATCTACTGGTAGTGTAGCCTGGCAAGCCAGAACCAACTAATCGTCCACGCTTCGCTCGCGACCAGAACGAACATTGGGTCTGGTCTCGAGCGAGTCAACAAATCAGATCATCGGGTGTTTGACAACCGGCCAATCGGAGCCACTTTGAGGCCGTTCCCTCTGCGAGAAGAGATATGGGCGGAGTTTGGTACGTTACGTGACCAAGAAGCTCCGTTGTCACCTGCTCCGCCTACTGTGCTGTGATTGACTCCACGACACGCCCTTTTTTGATACACTCCAGACACAATGTTCGTTCTAGTCGCGTGTGATCAGTGGACGATTCCTTGGTTCTGTAATATGTGGATCTAGCAGTTGAGGCAATTCAGAGGACTGTTTAAAGACATGAAACATCGAGGAAATAAAGATATCTAGCGGTTACCTTGAAGGAGTACTCCAGTCGGACCAAGAAGGGGAAACTGACGGCCTGCAAGATTCTCTTCTCATTTAACGTGTGTTCGATTTGCTTGAGTTTCACAACCTGCCAACCCATAGTACACAGACATTAGACCAGGGCTATTCAACCACTTTGCTCAGAGCGCCACGTTTTCAGAAACCCACTCTAGACATATTCCTGTGTCAAGACTGGCTATTTCCTCTATGCGGACACCTTATCTGAGCTGCCATTACACATGAAATTGCAATTCAAATGTGACGTTAAATGTATGCATGGCCTTTTTTAAAAAACAAATCAAAACATCAGTTATGAACAGAATTACGAAGATGACTGCTGGTCAGGGCTTTGAACCGATAATTTTTCCCAATTGGTTCAGAACAGAAACAGAATTATAACGATTCCGGTAATTAGTTAAATTGACATTCCCGAACCGGTTAAAAAAAAAGATATGTTCCCGGAACGGTTAATTATGCTCCTGTCAACTTGGCACAAGTTGTGCCAGGCGGTGTTTCACTTCAAGTCGACGCTCGTCGCGGGCGCGGCTGAGAAGGGAAGGCACGGCGGCAGAGAATGGCGGAGCAGTGGACACCAGACAGCTGACGTGCGCACTCCTTTCCCAGCCCCCTGGCCAACCGCGCTGGCGAGGGCCAGAGATGGCAAGTAACAAAGTACAAATACTTTAGTACTGTACTTAAGTAGTTTTTTTCATGTATCTGTACTTTTAGAAGTCAATTTTTCTCTGATGACTTTTTAATTGTACTGAGTAGATTTTTAACAAAAATATCTGTACTTCTACTCCTTACTTTTCCCAAAACAGGCTCGTTACTTTTTTTGTGCACTGATGGTAGGTGGTAGGAATATGTACAGTGTGAATGAGCCAGTAGGGGGCGGTAATGCCAACAGATACCCGGCAGTGAGATTTATGAACTATGAAGTAAGCTAGGCTACGTTTTTAACAATTTATTCAAACATTAAAACATATTTTTTAAAATTTGTACTCAATACTTTCAAAAATACTTGAGTAATTTTTAGAACATGTACTTTTTACTTTCAAAAATACTTTTTGAGTACGTTTTTGAGCCTGTACTTTTAACTCTACTCGAGTAGATATTTGCATCAGTACTTTGAAGTTATACTCAAGTTGTTTTTTCACAAATGTATTTTACTATTACTTAAGTAAGAAATGTTGGTACTTTTGCCATCTCTGGTGAGGGTGTTTCAACAAAAACTTTGAGGAACAAAATAAAACCAGTATTAACCGGTTACCATTATTTTCAAATAAGTGTTCCTTTTCCAGAACATAAAAAATAATGTTTCCGGTTTTGTTTCTGTTCCCAGGTGAATACAGAAAGTTCCCGGTTTTCGTTCCTTGAACCGGTTCAAAGCCCATCGTGCAGCTTTATTTAAAGAAGTACCTTCTGCTTGTCCAGTATCTTCATGGCAAAGAACTGGTCTGTTCCTTTATGTTTGACCAACATGACCCTTCCAAACGACCCCGTGCCGAGTGTCTTCAGTCGATCAAAATCGCCCAGGACCGTGGTGCTCTGTATAATACAACCACAAATTAGGGATGTGCCACAAATCTGATTATTTTGTCATACGATTTTTAAACTATGTATATCGTGAAATCAGATTTTTAGGTTTTCTAAAATAATTTATCAAATAGAAGCACTCAGAGATTGCAAACCTGTGGCGTAGTGGCACAAAAAAATAGTACTTTTAGTGCTAGCAGTATGTGTGGCAAGCCATTATCAATGCCAGTGTTCCTAGCGTGATAGCGATTGACAGCACTGGCGAACATGCTCAGCATAAGCCAACTACATTTCCCAGTGGCCGTTGCGACCCGGAAGTCTGGTCATGTGACCGCGGTAAGCTCCCAGCGATTTATCGGTATGTATGATCATGTTACTTCTGGGCTACAGAAATGCACCAAAATTTTATAAATTCTTCCGTTTGTCATTTCGAACAACTCTGCAAAATTTCATC
The DNA here is from genome assembly GCA_900302395.1 of Bregmaceros cantori. Classification (NCBI taxonomy): domain Eukaryota; kingdom Metazoa; phylum Chordata; class Actinopteri; order Gadiformes; family Bregmacerotidae; genus Bregmaceros; species Bregmaceros cantori. Next base: position 16,009 of record OMKY01253309.1, read on the forward strand.
CAGATCCATGCACAACTTTTTCAGAAATCTTGGGGACAAACCAACCAACCAAGCAACGCGACTGAAAACATAACCTGCTCGGCTCAGGTAATAAATACATTTACCTGTGGGGGGCATTCCCATTTCTGCAGGAAGTCTTCTTTGGCTCTTGCAAGAAATTCTTTGACTGGAAAAAAAAAACAATCAAATCAACATCAAATATAGTGTAGATTTTAAATAGAATGAGGGCATGCATCCTCTATTTTTAAAATTCTATGGCGGGGAAGCTACAATACGAAACAATAAATGCATTCCAAATTAACAAAGCAACGCAACAATTATTTAAGTTATTTACTCACACTGAGAAGTTTGGTGGATTTTGTCAATGTAGACCACAAAAAACATTTTTGGTCAGAGGTTCTCAAACTTTTTTACCCCCTTGACCTCATTACCTGCCTTGCAAGATGTGCCTGTGGGACTATACAAATTGTCCATGTGCCAATTTGTGCCTTAAAGGGATAGTTCAGTGATTTTGACATGAATCTGTATGTCATAAACTAGACGAGTGACCCGACAAGGTCCGGTGAGCAGAGATAATGCCAATTCATGCCCTACGCATGGCACATTTCATACGTAATCGGTCCGTACTAGGGGTGCAACAATCAGTCGATTAATCGACAACTAATCGATTATGAAATTAATCGACAATTAATGCAATAATCGCCAAGGAATCAAATTGTTGTTACCGTCAGCAGTTTTTTGCTGACAACACCATCTACTGGTCTACACAAATTTTACTTAATAATTTCTGAAAATTAAAAATGTGATTAATAATTACTCAACATTATTGAAAACACGACTATGAAACATCTGAAAACATCAAAATATTAGCATAGAAATTAATCGTAATGACTTTGTGACTAAATTGTTGTACATTTGTTGGCTATCTTGAAACGAAATTCACTACATTTCAATTCAGCAAGATTCATTTCTGTGTCGAAGTGAATATTTTGGGGCTTTTCTAAGGAAGAATATTCAACCGATTAGTCGAGTGTTTAAATAATCGCCAACTAATCGACTATTGAAATAATTGTTAGTTGCAGCCCTAGTCCGTACGTTCCACGCCTTGGCGCCTTCATACCTCGGAGCGTCTTTCACGTTACCGTGTGAAACAACAGCTATTCATACTCAATAGCGCCCCTCACATTTAGTGAGGTGGTGCATTATATTGCTCCGTTTCATCCGTTCTCCCGTAATCATAAGGTCCCCAGATCCGTGTCAATTTACGCACGTAAACGACGGAGAGAACATGTGAAACGCTCCACACGTATCCGTAGTTTACGTGAGGTAAGAATGGGCAGAGATGGCAAAACGGAGTATTGGAAACGCAGTAGCCCGGTCCGTTAAGACAGTGCACTGCAATGGAGAGAGAGAGAGAGAGAGAGAGAGAGAGAGAGAGAGAGAGAGAGAGAGAGAGAGAGAGAGAGAGAGGGACACTTCAGCGTCCACGGTGCACAGGCCTATATGGGGTATTTTTTGACGGGTAAATCCTGGACACTGCCATGTCCATCATGTCAAACATCTATATATTTTGTATATTCACTATTGACTACTCCACATATTCCCTCTTTTCACTGCCAGCTCCTGCTGCGAGCTGGAGAGTGGGAAACTTCACTTTCACCGCTTGTGCAGCTTCGCTGCTGCCGCTCAACATGCACTGCTTTAAAAATTAAAATGCAGCAACGCGTTACAAGCTTCCAAAGTTAATTTTTCCGCCCAATTCGCGTCCGGTCTGTACACTTCGTAAGTGCGTTGCGGGTGGAACCCAGGTCTAATATCTGGCATTGAGGCCATAGTGGACGGTGCTCTTTAGGAGGTAAATCCAGTTACACTGGAGACCTGC